>APFE030735005.1:15990-62077 GCA_000404065.3 Pinus taeda | reverse complement strand
ATAAGTGTTTGCGAGGCTTGAAGACAATATCACTTTGTTCAGAAATATAGTCACATCATACGTTACTCTCGGATTGCTGTAATAGTTTAGAACGTGTACATCCATTTGAGTTTACTGTTCCATTTGAGTTTGTTGTTCCATTTCATATGATTGACGTTTCCTGTTTATGATAGTTTGTTGTTCCGTTTACTTATGCTGTTCCATTTGATTACTACTGTTCCATTTATAACTGCTGCTCCATTTACTTTCACTTATCTGTCTTTGTTTCTTTCGTGTGATAGCAGGCCTAAGGCTGTCGTGAGCCCAACAAGACGCTGCCTGACTCCCAGACCTATAAGTCCATGCTTTGGTTTCTTTCTTTATCAGTTTCTAAAGGGAAGGGTTATTGGTTCCGTACCCTTGACTAATCAATTGCTTTGTGTGATTTTATCTTTTGAGTTGGTTTAGTTACAGTTTAGTGTCTGTTTCCTTTCAAATCATTAGAACGCTATACTACCGAGCATTACTTGGGCAAAGCAGCCTCGGATTGAGTTACTCCTTGAAAGAACAAAACAATCCCGGATTGACTTAATAATGTGGAATAATTGGTGGTGTGAGAGACCCTAGTTATCGCTCTACAATTGCCATCCATTTACTCTCGTAACCACATCCTTTCAGCTCTTTCCGTGATTTTCTGAAGTAGTTTTAATATATTTAGTCAGGATATGATTTTGTATTTACAGTCTTGTTAATTTATATAATTGGATTGGATTGCACAGGCTTTCACCAATGCAGGTATGGATATGAAAATATTTCGGTTGTTGAATCAGTTGTAGATGGATATGCA
The DNA here is from genome assembly GCA_000404065.3 of Pinus taeda. Classification (NCBI taxonomy): domain Eukaryota; kingdom Viridiplantae; phylum Streptophyta; class Pinopsida; order Pinales; family Pinaceae; genus Pinus; species Pinus taeda. The sequence continues at coordinate 61,251 of APFE030735005.1, read as the reverse complement.
GCAGCAAAAATTCCTCTAGAAACGATTTGGACAGACATTGATTATATGGATGACTACAAGGATTTTACTCTAGATCCTCTGAATTTCCTTGAGATGGAAATGCAAAAGTTTGTTGAACGAATCCATGCTAACGGGCAGAAATATGTTCTGATTATTGATCCAGGTAGGTTCAATTTGTTATTGTCCTAGAATTGGAGAAAAAGAACAGAGAAAGAAATAAGAACTGAACTGAGCCTTGCTAGTATATTCTGAACATACAATTCATTTGCTTAATTGTGCAGGAATAAGCTTAAATGAAACATACAAGACTTAAAGATGACATTTTTGTTAAACGAGGAGGTGTGCCATATTTGGCACAAGTGTGGCCAGGCCCAGTATATTTTCCAGATTTTCTCAATCTCAATACACAGTCATTTTGGACAAAAGAAATCTCTGAGTTTCATGAGACAATTGCATTTGATGGTCTTTGGCTTGATATCAATGAAGTTTCAAACTTCTGTAGTGGGGTCACATGTTCCTTGCCAAAGGAAGGGGATTGCCCACGGAAAGATTCACAGATAGATTGCTGCTTAGTTTGTAGCGATGTGAACACCACCAGATGGGATGATCCCCCTTACAAAGTCAATGCTTCTGGAACACACAGACCACTGGGTAACAAAACCATGGCTGCTAGTGCAGTTCACTATAATAATATCTTGGAGTACAATGCTCATAATCTATATGGGTTATCAGAGGCTATTATGACAAACACAGCATTGAAATCAGTAATAAAGAAGAGGCCATTCATACTAACCCGTTCTACCTTTATTGGATCAGGGGTCCATGCTCCACATTGGACAGGAGACAATGCTGCAACATGGGATGATCTCTGGTACTCCATACCTACAATGATGAGTTTTGGATTGTTTGGAGTCCCAATGGTAGGTGCTGATATTTGTGGATTTTCAAAAGACACAACCAAAGAGCTTTGCAATAGGTGGATTCAATTAGGTTCCTTTTATCCTTTTGCTAGAGATCACTCAGACAAGGGAACGAAGCACCAAGAGCTTTACCTGTGGAAATCAGTCACAATGTCTGCAAGGAAAGCATTAGGTCTGAGATACAGGCTTCTTCCATATATCTACACATTGGCATTTGAAGCTCACACTAAAGGATCTCCCATTGCAAGGCCTCTGTTCTTTACATTCCTTGAGGATCCTAATACACTGGGAATCAGCACCCAGTTTCTATTGGGTAAAGCGGTCTTGGTCTCCCCTGTTTTAAAGCAAGGAGCAAGTACTGTGGATGCTTATTTTCCAAAGGGAACTTGGTACAATTTGTACAATGTATCAGAGTCAATAACAGTTGAGAGTGGCACATATGTTAGTCTTCTTGCTCCACTAGATACCATCAATGTCCATGTATTAGAGGGGACTATTTTGCCGATGCAAGAAATGGGTATGACAACTAGGGAAGCCAGAAGAAGCCCATTTAGTCTGGTGGTTGCCTTGGGTGGTAGGAAGGAAGCATATGGGGACCTATATGTGGACAATGGAGAGGATTTGGAAATGGTAATAGAGCATGGCAAGTCAAGTTATATAGAGTTTTATGCAGATATTGTAGAGCGAGGAGTGAGACTGAGATCAGAAGTCCAAATGGGGGAATATGCAATTGGGGAAGGATGGCTTCTGGAGAACATTACAGTTTTGGGAACTACCACTGCTGTTCGTTCTCATAATGCTAATTCATACATTAAATTGGAGGCAATCAGGGATAAAATGATTCTGGATGTTTCAGCATCATTCTCTATGAAGAGAATCAAAACTGATTTTAGACCTGAAATGGATCGTTATAATAGCCTTGAGGTTGATGTTGTTTTAGTGATTTCAAATCTGTCTCTTTCAATCGGGAAGAACTTTGAGCTTGTTATACCGTGGGAGAAATGATTGGGTAGTGCTGTGTGTTCACATGGTAAGGAAATATACTCACTCGTAGGTGTGTTGTGTACCGCAATTTAAACATAAGATGTTGTTATAATACCTCATTGTTTTCTGCTGAACGCTTAAAATGCATCCATAAAGCTGATGAGATTCTTGTTTCAATTTATAGGTAAAATTGGACGCAAGGACAAGTTTCATCAATTGCCACACTTGTGTGTGGTGTGGTGTGTACTTCTGCATTAACACGGTAACCTACTACATGGGGAGGACTCGAACTTTGACTCTCCACCTTAAATGTTGAATAACGTTCCGAACTAGTCATGGGACACTCCCTATAAACTTATATGGGTTTGTGCCAAGATCAACGATATAGAATAATCACCATCTAGGTTTTCCCATGGTGGCATTATGATATACATTAAACTGAACAAACAACCACATCTCCGATAATTACTCTAAAATTTTGTCAATTAATTATAAGACTGAAATCATAAAAAAAATGTTGTGAGTTAATTATAGGAGTGAAATCATAAAAGACATTCTTTTTTTTTCCAAACGCGGGGAGAAATTTTTTTCCCAAAAGAGGGAAGATTTTTTTTTCCAAAAATAAGAGATTTTTTTTTTTTCAAAATAAGAGATTTTTTTTTCCAAAAGAAGGAACAGGTAATGTTTTGTTTTAAGTTTTATTTATTCATCACTCACTTGAACTTGTGTCTTAAAGAATTTCCTCCGGCCACTAAGGTACTGCTTGATAAAACAGTTAATTTCAACTTTTTTCTTTGTTAACTTTAATAATATATAAGAATTGATTTCTAATTTACAATTTTTGAATCTGAAAACTTATATATGTATATAATATTTAGCATTACAATAATAATATTATATAAGAAGATCATTTTGAAGTTTAAGAAGAATTAAGGTTGATGAGAAGAAATCAATGCAAAGTTGTTATTATGGAAAAATTGATAAATTTAAGTTTTTCTCTCAAAAGTCTTACTACATGGGCAATGTTTGGTGTAGTACAAACAATAATATACATCAAACTTTCAACAATGTTTCCATAAAGAACACAAGACATGACTTCTACTTCTTCAATCTTGGGACACTAAAACTTTGGAAAGAGAGAAGGCTTTGAATCTGAAATTATATATGTATATAATATTTAGCATTACAATAATAAAATTATATAAGAGGATCATTTTGAAGTTTAAGAATGAATTAGGGTTGATGAGAAGAAATCAATGCAAAGTTGTTATTATGGAAAAATTGATAAATTTATGTTTTTTCTCTCAAAAGTCTTACCGCATGGGCAATGTTTGGTGTAGTACAAACAATAATATACATCAAACTTCCAACAATGTTTTCATAAGGAACACAAGACATGACTTCTATTTCTTCTATCTTGGGAGACTATTCTAGAGATACTTTTACATCTATAGGAATATGAACATTTTCTCATCTAGATTTCTACATATTAAAGCTTTGTAGCATTGTCTTAATATATTTCTTCATATTCAATTAAAGTTCTTGTTTAAACAATCTCTTTTAGTTTGTATTGCCAAGATTTTACATTCTTGATAACTTTCCTTGTTGTCTTTCCAATTAACAACATACATTAGCATATAATGCCACTTAAACAAAATGACCAGCGACATGTGTCGAATGCACACAATGACTAATGTTACTTCTTGGAAATCCAAGTCTTAATATATAAGTGTCAACTTTTCATATCACATTCTTAGAGATTGTTTTAGCAATGTAGGACTTTTTTTATTTTCAAAACAACTTATTCGTTCACTTATTGTAAAATCTTTTCATTGTTCTATGTAGATTTCTTCTTCAAGATCCACATATAGGAATGTTCTCTTGATATCCATTTGTTCTACTTCAAGATCAAATACAATGATTATAAACAAAATAATTTTAATTGAAGTTAACTTAGTAATAGGAGGAAAATCTCACCAAAATCAATTCCCTCAACTTGGGAAAATCCCTTGAATAGTAGGTGAGTTTTGTACTTCTCAACTTCACATTTTATGTTGAACTTATTCTCGAACACCCAGTTGCTACCATCAAGTTTGTTTTTGGTAGATAACTTGACCAAATCCCATGCCCAATTTTTGTCCAAGGCTTCCATTTTTTTAACCATGGCCTTGTTCCAATGTTCATTTTTGTTTGAATCCACTGCCTTCCTAATAGTTCCAGGATCATAATCCATGGAAGATGAAAGAAAATAAGAGAAAAAACTTGGGGGGCTATACCTTTCCATTGGTCTTTTTTCTCATAGAGTTGTCAGATTCAATTTCCAAAGGTTTTAATTACACTATAGAGTTGAGTTCTGAGAGAGTTGTGATTCACAGTGTTAAGTATAGTAGCTATGAGACTTGAATGAAGACAAGCATAGTAGAGTTATCAGATTCTGTTATAAGCTTACCTACATATTATAAGGGACTTGGTTGGTTTTTTTATAATTTTATAAACAAGTTCCATGTCGTGGAAATGTGAAAAAAAAATAGTGATATTGCCACCATGTGTGGCTCTTGTCATATATGGTTTTATACTTTTTCAAAAAATTATCTAAGAGTTCACAATGCTAAGATTCATTAGGACTTTACAAATTTTTATTATTTAGTGAGAGACTTGCCAAGATATTACAAGATTTTATAATTGAGTAAAATATTCGCCATGCCTGGTGAGAGATTCGCCAAAAAATTATATATACATATTATATTATTGATAAAATCGCCTTCCATTTTTCCTATATACCACGAAGATTCGCCCATTTATTATATTTATAAATTTAGGGGGGTTCTTAAAATTTTCCCTCGGTGTTGTGTATATATTATGTGTGTAAATGTTGATTATGCAATGTTATGTACATGATGCTATAGATAGTGTTGTGTTAATATTGCATATGCAGTGTTTGGTATAGATGGTGCTATGTATAGGTTATATATATAGCAACGTGTACAAATGATGCTATGTACGTGTTGGATATGCGGTGTTATGTACTTATAGTGTTGTGTGCATGTTGTACAGTTGGATCTAGGTACATATGGTGTTGTGTGCATGATTGTAGAAGTGGTGTTGTGTGTACGTAGTATTATGTACATGTTGTACAAGTGGTGTTGCGTGTAGGTAGTGTTGTATACATGTAGTTTCATGTACAAATCATGCATGTGGTACATTGTAAACATTGTATAGGTGGTGCAATGTACATGTGGCATTGTGTACACATTGTGCAAGTGGTATTGTGTACATCTAATGATATGCACACGCGGTGCAAGTGATGAGGTGTACAGGTGCTATTTGTGTACATGTTGTGTGTATGGTACTTGTGTACATGTTGTATTATGTGTATTTCGTTCATGATGTGTTGTGAGTATGCGGTACTATGTATGTGCATTATGTAGTCATGCCACCATGACATGTGTATTCCTTGTGTTGTAGTTTTTCTAGTACATGTATTTTGTTTTGTTGTACTATGGGTGTAGGTACATGTATTGTGTGGCATTGTACATCAGGTATAGATGTACGAGTAGTATTATATATCAAGTGTATGTGTATGAATTTGTGGTGTCACATGTTGCGTGTGGATGCATGTCTTGTGATGTACATTGTGTGCGTATATGTGTTGTGTTGTGTTGTACACTGGGTGGAGGTATATGTATTGTGTTGTTTTCTACATTGGATGTAGGTGTATGTGTTGTACTTCAAGTGTAGATGCATTATTTTGATGGTGTGGTATGCCATGTGTGGTTGTATATGTGTGATGTACACTGTGTGTGTCTGCGGATGGTTGAGGAGAAGGCACTGCATGTTTGTCAGGTGCAGAAACCAATCTGGAGTGCATACAAAATAAGGACAAAGGTGGAATCCAAGGATTGATTAAAGGATAAGTATCAAAATTTAATTAAGCTTTATTATGCATGTGATTTATGATTTCAGTCTACGATGATTACATATGATCTATGATTCTTGTTTATGATAGTTACAGTGATTTATGATGTTGATCCATGATGGTTATGTTTCGAGCTAACTTGATGTGATATGTTTGTACGTGATGATTTTATCAAAGAGGCTATTCTGACTTGTTATGACAAGAGGTAAACATGATTGCAAGTGTAACTTATTGACGAGCCACCAATGAGGTATGATTTGAAGTTATTTCAATTTCTTTTGAATCTAATGGAGATTATGAGCTTGGAACATGAATGCATGAACGTTCCAGTTTGAGTGGTCAAAATCGACTGCAAGAATCAACAACAAAAAAGGAATTGGAACATGCAACAGTATGTTGGTAAAACGCTTAAGGAGCAGGGCCATTATGGAACATTGGTACCCAATAATGTCCATTGATTTTTGTGATCATGTTATGATAGGTATGATGGTTTGAGGTAGGTATATACCTTGTTTTTGTATCTTATGATTCAAGGAAGCCTTTCCAAGGGATGGATTTCTTGAGATTGGGGTGCAAGCGAAACTTGTAAAGTGAGTGACAACATGGAAGGGATTGACTAAATTTCTCGAGGGACTATGCAGTGGAGAAGGGAAGGTCATAGATGGATTTTTTTTTCTCATTAGAATTCTCACATGGAATTAGACACACATTAGGAGTGCGCCCTCAAAGAATGAGTGAATAACTATTCGCTGAGAGGACAAGTGGCATAAGATTGTAGTGGTGGATTCTAGACTTCCTCAGAAGAAGGTGAATCTTGGTATTAGCTTGAGGGTGGAGGTGTGAACCTATGGATTCCCTTGCTGCGGATGCAGGCATCATATCCTTTTATTTGTTGGCTGAGAAAATGTGCATATGTGTGTATTATTCTAAATATTGTATCGAGTTAGTTTATAAAGCTCCATAGACAATATGGTTATTTGTTGGTCGAAGAAAATGTGTATGTGTATATGTGGTTATTGTAAATACCATAATGACCTATGTTATAAATCTCTAGTAAATTGTATGATTGCCATGTTTCAGTAGTGATCATTGTAAATACTATAATGAGTTGTGTTATAAATATCCATGAGAAGCATGTTTTGTTCTCAGCAGTCTTGTTGGTTATAGGTGACATTGAACACCAAGAATGGTGTTCCCCCAAGGGGCAGGGTTCTGTAACAGCCCTGGTTAAAAACTCATGTAAAATATATAAATACCACAGGTGATGGGACACATATTCTAGGCTGAATGGCAAGGGAACATCCTAGTGGGTGTTGGTTCAGTTTATTATGTCTTAGGAAATTACCAAAGGTAGTGGCTAAGGCTTTGGAAAGGCATGCAGGATCTATTGGCATTTATTTATAAAAATAATGGAAATTAGGAGAAAAGGAAGCTAAAAGGTCAGAGGTTGCATGTGAGGAGGAAAATGAAGGAAAATAATGGAAAATGACGAAAATAGATGCCTCATTAATAGAAAGCTCTTAGTTAGTATAAGCTCTTGGCTCATACTAGGTCAATTTAGTTTTGGAGCTCTCTCATTTATCTCTCTCTCTCTCTCATACTCATGGAGACTCAGAGTTTTCTTGGAGCACTCTTGGTTCTTGTGGAATACTTGGATTCTTCGAGAAAGAATGTAAAGGGAGAGAAGGAAAGAGAAAGAAGGCATTGAGATCAGTAGCTACATCAGATTAGCTTGTAGGTACTAAGTTCCATGTATCTTTCCTTCGCTAGTTTTGGCATTCATGGTATATGCATTTGTTTTATTCGTTGTGATCTTTTGTTGGCATGGAGGATGGTTTGGATTAACAATGGATTGCCTAGCCCTGCCATTTCCTGGATAACCATGGAGTTTATGGGTTTATTTTCATTATTGTGTTTTTGGTTGGTTCTCATGTTTCCTTAGCTTGGGTTGAGTTATTTTTCTTGTAGCCTTCATTGGAAAAATACTCTGGAGGTTTGTAATAACTTGGGTTTAGTTACTAGTCCCGTAGCCTTTGTTGGACAAACACTCTCAAGCCCTTTATGGGTTGAGTTACTAGCCATGGAGCCTTGGTTGGACAAACACTCTCAAGCCATGAAAGGCTATGATAGAGATTGATCTTATGATGCTTTTGTGATATCTAATCATGAGATGGTATCACTGGTATTTGTTGGGTTGAGGTGGACGACCTCTGGAAGCCCTGGATGAGTTCTGATTAATGTTTACTATAAGTTCCAACATTCATGCTTGGAATATGGCATGGGGGTGAATGGATGAAGAGGGATTTAGTTTAGCCATTCTACTTTAAGGTGGAACGTGGAAGTCCCGTCTCAAGTTTATATTTTTGCATCATTAATGAAAGGTTATTTATCTTTTTACTTCTATGAGCATTTTTATGGATTATATGTGTTTTATATGGCTACGATTTCATTTGTATTTTTGTCTCTGTTATGCTCGCTATTTATATGTTTTATGATACAAGTTATGTATGTCTATCATCATGTTTCTATTTGTAAGTGAATGAATAAGGTATTGATGACCTAATGGACAAATTAGCAGTTAATGTGTTAATGCATCAATGGTTCATGGTGAATGTCAGATAAGTATGAGACCCATATGCTTAGATATGTTATTTACACCTGTAAATTAAATATTCGTGATATGTTTGACGAAATGCTGGTTATGGCTAGTAGGGGTCCATTCGAGGTCTTAAACTAGTATTTCTTTAGTACTATCATTTCCATTTTATTTTACTGTTCTGAAGAGATGGTTCAACTTTAGGTAGTGACCTGGGCTTTGGGCTTGAAAAGTGGCTCAAATCCTAGAGATGATGGCAGAAAACTGACAAGCAAAGTCCTTGGATACTCATAGGTAAGTCTGTGAGAGTGACTCAGGGTTTCTGGACATCGTCATGCCTATAACATTAGAGAAATTGAGGCTTAAGTTGTAAAAAAGTTTAGTTGGACCCAAGGGAAAGTTTTCTAAATTGTTGGACTGGTTCCTGTGGGTCCTGAACCTAAAGTTGAATGTTTGTATGGTGTGTTTCCATCATCTCCACTTCCTTAACGTGACTTAGGAGGTTGAATAATATCATACTGGCCTCTCGTTGAATGTTTACCCCCGCTGGCCAGTTGCTTGGGTATGTGTGGGAGGAGAGTGTTACAATTAAATTATCTTGCGTAATTTTTAAGGGTGATCACCTTCTCATAAATTGTACTAGTATTCCCAAGGTATTAAAAGTTTGGTTAACATGATCACATCATCCTTTGTCGTCAATTCTGGAGATCATGCTGGTGAAAAACCTTCAATTAATGATAGTAACGTCCATAGGAAAAATGGTAAATTAAAATTTCCGTATAATTATGTGAATGGAATCATCCTATTCACATTTTTCCTTATATGCACAAATCCACAAAAGTGTTGGAAAACCTTACTTATTCCCATTCATGACCTCCAGTTAGCTACCAGAATCTTTCTCGCAATCCTCCACTAGTTGATGAAGTGACTGATTAGAATTAATATCGAGTCAATACCAACATCTCTAAATGTGAATCCCATGAGTATGTTGTATACCAAAAATTGGTTGATAAAATGGGTGACTCCATTCCACCTTAAGTTGATCGTACCGTTCTAGAAGAGAGTGATCTTCATGCCACTCATTTTCTTTTGGTTTCTTTAGGCTACAATAAAATGGGGGAAAATCCTCCCATTCCAATGGTTGAGGGGGAGAATCCTCCCATTCCCACAACACAAGGGTGTATTTCTCTCGTTCCCACAACACACCCTCTAAGAAGCTTGCTCACTTCCTTTTATTGGAGTCGACTGACAGGATATCGTCTTCCTTCTTACGTTCCCTTCTAGATCCAGATAATAGTATAGGATTATAATGTTTTCGTACCTAGAACAATCATATATGAAGCCAAATTTGTTAGTATTCTATCCTCAACTACTTAGCAAGCTTTAGGTTCTCTGCAGCATGTGCCCGTTACCCAAAATCTATTGGATTTTAACAAAGGAACTAGTCAATTGTTAGGGATCATTTCTAAGTTTCCTATTACTTTGGGAGGAAATATTGTCTATATCAATGTGATGGTAGTCCAAGGCATTTTGAATTTTAATTTACTCCTTGGGTGCAACTGTGTTTATGTCATGGGAGCTCTTGTCTCTTCACTCTTTCATGTAATGTGTTTCCACTATGAAGGAAGAATCGTGACTATTGATCAACTTTAATTTATTTGTCCTAATCTGGCTCTCAATCAACCAACATCCCTAAATGGTTCTTATATGCAAGTGGCATCCACTCTGCCATAGGTTAATTATCTGGCAACTTGTTCCATGCACACGTCTATTGATGATCTAGTAGGTGATGTAGTGCATCATATGCTGAGGGCATTAGAGTTTGACTTGTCCATTAGATCTTTTGATACCTTACATAGAATTGTTCTCCATATCATGAGAACCTATTGGATGCCATGGCCTCCTAGAAATCATGATAACGGTCCTGGAGCAAAGTTCTTTTTCTTGTGTCAAAATCCTTAAAAAATGAAACAATTTTTTCAGAGAAGAGTTCCTTTTCCTGTGTCAAGTTTGTTAGAAAATGAAATAATATCTTATGAGGATAGTTATTTTAGTATGTCAACCTCATTAAAAAAATGAAATAGGTTCCTATGAGAATAGTTATTTTCCTATGTCAAGCTCATTAAAAAAATTAAACAAATCCCCTTCCAAATAGAATCTCATTAGATCTTGTAAATTCCGAATCGAGTGTTTCACTTGATCTCATAAATGAAAATTCATTCCATCAACCTATTACTATGTCGTAGTCTAATTAGGTACATTAAATGAAGCTTGGTGGGTATGTACCTTGAATTGGGTCATTATTTTGTGGGCATGCAAAATTATTTCAAGCATAGTTGTTCTCTATTTCATGCTTGGGTAAAAATGAAACCAATTTCAAGCATAGTTTTCCATTTGTCTATCTTGTGTAAAAATGAAACCGTTCTCATTTTATCCTTATGATTGCCATTTTTTATCATATTATTTTTTCTGGATGAGTCTTAGTTATTTTCATTCTATCATCACCATTTACTTGGTGGATCATACCCTTTCACTTGGTTGTTTTACTGTTTCCTAAGGAAGAACTATGATTTGTCGTCTTATTAACCAACCTCTTGAACTTTGCATGTTTTGAATAGTTCCATCATGAATACAACCAGTTGATATCACTTAATACCGCTCGTTCGTCTAGGAGGAGTTCTCCTTCATCTCTTTTCGAACTCCAACAACATGAAAAGAATTTTGAGCACTTGTCATTTTGAACTCGTAAAAGTAAATGAAAAGACGTCTATTGAGTGTAAGTTGAACCCTATTCAAGATTGAAATAGACTAACTACGAAAAAGGAATACCTTTGCTGAATATGGCTAAGAGGTTCTCTTGGATATTTGTTTCTATGTTTTCATACCTAAGGAAGTACCTATGAAAAGGGACATTTTGAGTTTTCTTTTTTGCCACTTTTTAAAAATATCTAAACATGAAAATGATTTCATGTTTTACCTTCATCAGACTTGTTAAAACATCAAACATCAATGGAATCATAGATCCTGATGGGGATAAGTGACTCCTTCTTAGGATTCATTAAATATAATCTGAGGGATTCATCTGAAGGATGAATCTACATATGAATCATATGTTATTCTCCTCAAGTTTGTTAAAAATTAAAGAGGTAATGACCATTATGGTTGGGGAAATTGGGAAATATGAGTACTCCATTTGTTAATGGCAATGAGTCAGCCTTGAACATGACACTCTTCCACTTCATCTCCAAGGCTGTTGGGTTGGGTAATATACTTGTATTCTGGTTATCATACCATTTTGAGAGACTCCATTTTCATTTTGGGCAAATGCTTCCAACTCCATTTTAGTTTCACTCTTGCACTCAAGAGAAGTCATTAAGTTGATATCTGTTGCAATAATCTTAAGCTTTCATTCCATGTTTTCCTTTCCTAATCCAATCCCACATCAACGTCATTTTGATCATTATGTCTCAATCATGATACCAATTTCATGTTATTGATGGAAGATCATCAAGACCCTCCTACGATGAGTCACTTTCTATTGCTATCAACACATTATCTAGGAAGTTGACTTAGAAATACCCATTGGTACCTTGGCACTTGCATACATCAATGGAAATTTTCCTCACTCTCAGTGATAGGTTTACATCATTGGCCTTCTACCGAAATATTCTATGTGGTGTTTGACATCAACGCATTTATTAACATCAACCAGATTGTACTTGAGTACCTTGGAAGACGAACCACACTTGTTGGTTGGAAACGCATCAACCAAAATCTTCAATGTGATTTATTTCAAAAAATATTTTATGCATTAAGACACTAACATCATCTGTAGTTTCTGTTAGGTAAACATGACTCAGGATAGAGTCAAAGTTGACCAGGTCAAAGAGTGATGGTTTTGGGGCACATGGTATTGTGCACCCATAGTACTCTGACCGTGGTATTATATGTAATGGAGTTTATAAAAGGTTGGAAGGATTTCATTGTAATGCAAGACCTGGAGGTGAGCGATGAAGGCTCACTTGGACGAATTGGATAGGGTTTTGGCCAATGCTAATAAGATCTTATTAGGTTGGGTTTTGCCCCAGATTTGGGGTTTTCCCAGATAAACATTTGTGTTTATGTGTTTATGGTTGTTGTTGGTTATTTTATATGTATTCCTCTTAGTAATTATTTATTTTATGCATTAAATTTCTTAACAACTGATATCAGACCCGAAGGTCGATTTCGCTGATAAACTCGCATAAAATAAGGGTTCCTCATTTGAGTGGGATAAATGGTGGAATATGGTAAGTTTAGGGTCGAGAAATTTAATGGCCAAAACTTCTCGCTGTGGAAGATGCAAATGGAAGATTATGTATATACGAAAGATCTATACCTACCATTGGGCGGAAAAGAAAAGATGTCGACGGGTATGACAGATGAAGAATGGAACCTTCTCGATAGAAAGGCACTCATAACAATATAGTTGTGCCTCGCAGCATCGGTCACCTTCAAAATTTAGAAGGAAACAAGGACAGAGGGTTTTATTAAGGCATTGGAGAAACTATATGAAAAACCATCAGCCTCAAACAAGGTATTTCTTATGAAACAATTATTTAATATGAAGGTGTCAGAAAGTGAATTTGTTGCAGACCATTTAAATGATTTTAATACTATTACAAGTCAGTTATGTTCTGTATGGGTAAACTATGATGATGAAGTTAGAGCTCTATTATTCTTGTGCTCATTACTAGAAAGTTGGAATGGTTTAGTAATGGCCATTAGTCACTCTGTTTCTGGATCTAGTACTTTAAAGTTTAATGATGTTGTCAGTGCTATCCTTAGTGAGGAAATGCGACGGAAAAGCTCTGGTGAGACATCGAGTAATTCCTTGAGTGCAAAGTCTAGGGGAAGAAAAATGGAAAGAGGAAAGAACTCAGGATATCACAGTAAATCAAGGAAAGGCAGATCCAAGTCCAGATCGGGGATAGTGTGCTGGAAATGCGGAAAGAAAGGACATCTAAGGAAAGATTGTAGATCTCGAAAGGCAAAGGAAGCAGATGCACATCAAGAAAACAATCATGAAGCAAATGTGAGAGGTGAGGTGTTACAAGATGCTTTGATTCTTTCTTTCGAAAATATTATTGATTCCTGGGTTGTAGATTCAGGGGCCTCATTCCATGCCACACTTAATAGGAAATACTTTCATGACTATGTTCAAGGAGATTTTGGACAAGTTCGTTTGGGTGATGATAAACCCTGTAAAATTGTTGGAATGGGTAAGGTTCTTGTAAAATAGTAGAATGGAATCCAATGGCTACTAAAGGAGGTAAGGCAAGTTCCAGATCTAAAGAAAAATATAATTTCAACAGGGCAGTTAGGTGGTGAAGGTTGTGTGACAACTTTCACAGATAAAACTTGGAAGGTCACCAAAGGAGCCCTGGTAATAGCAAAAGGCGAAAAGGTTGGTACATTGTATTTATGCAATGGTATTTCTAACTCTGTTAATGCTTTAACTTCCAAAGGAGTAGATGCAGCATTATGGCATCATAGGATTGGACACATGAGTGAAAAGGGGATGAAGATCCTTCACTCAAGGAATTTGTTGCCGGGTTTGAAGAATGTTGATTTGGATTTCTGTGAAAATTGCATTTATGGAAAACAGAAGAGAGTCAGATTTCTCAGAGTTGGGAAAGAAAAGAAGAGTGAAAATTAGATCTTGTGCATACATATGTATGGGGACTTGCTCAGGTATCATCTCTCGGTGGCTCTGATTATTATGTTAGTTTTATTGATGATGCAACTAGAAAATCTTGGATTTATTGTATTAAGAATAAATCTGATGTATTTGATACTTTCAAGAAATGGAAATCTTTGCTTGAGATTGAGGCAGGAAAGAAATTGAAGGGTCTTAGATCAGACAATTGGAGGTGAATATTGCAACAAAGAATTTGATAGGTACTATTCAAAGCATGGAATTCACAGAGAGAAGATAGTTCCAAGAACACCAGAAGAAAATGGTGTGTCAGAAAGGATGAACAGAACAATCATGGAGCATGCAAGGTGCATGAGATTGCATGTAGGATTGCCTTTACAGTTTTGGGCAGATGTTGTAAATAATGTTGTTTATCTAATAAATAGAGGGCCTTCAAGCTCCTTGGATGGTGGTGTTCTAGAGGAAGCATGGATAGGTGAAAAGGTAAATTACTCCTTCTTAAAGCCTTTTGGTTGTGAGGCCTTTGTCCATATTGATAAAGAAAATAGAACAAAGCTTGAGGCAAAGTCAAACATATGTACCTTTATTGTATATGGTCTTAATGATTTTGGTTATCGCTTATATGATAACAAAAATCACATAATCATTAGGAGCAGAGATGTAATATTCAATGAAAAGGTCTTGTATAAGAATCAATTGCAGGAAAAGAAATAGGAAAAAGAAAATAAGGAATACATAGTCCTTGATGAGATCACTGAAAAAGTAAAGGTGCCTGAAAATAATAATAATAAACAACCACAACAACAACAACCACCACAACAAAAGCAAGCACTCCAAACACCTGAGAGTGGTGTTAGAAGATCTACTAGGATAAGTAGACCCCCTGAGAGATACTCTCCTTCATTATATTATTTATTGTTGACTGATTTTGGTGAACCCGAATGTTATGAAGAAGCAATGTAGGTTGAAAGCAGGAAGAAGTGGGAGGTAGCATGGAAGAAGAGATAGACTCCTCAATGCATAACCAGACTTGGGACTTAGTCAGGTTGCCTGCAAGAAAAACTACATTGAAGAATAAATGGTTTTACAGGCTGAAGGAAGAAGATGGAGGAAAATAGAGGTACAAAGCTAGACTTGTGGTGAAGGGGTTTGCACAGAAGAAAGGTATTTATTTTGATGAAATATTTTCTCCTGTTGTTAAAATGACTTCAATCAAAACTATTTTAAGTCTAGTAGCAGCTGAATTTGCATCTTAAGCAGTTAGATGTAAAGACAACATTTCTCCATGGGGATTTGGAGGAAGAGATATATATGAAACAACAACAAGGATATGAAGTGAAAGGGAAGGAGAAACTAGTGTGCAGGTTGAAAAAGAGTTTGTATGGCTTAAAATAGGCTCCAAGGCAGTGGTATCTAAAATTTGACAAGTTTATGTCTGAACAAGGTTATAATAGATGTCACTCTGATCATTGTGTTTATTTGAAAAAGAAAAATGGTGGAAGCTATATTATATTGTTATTGTATGTCGATGACATGCTTGTTGCAGGGTCTAACATGTAGGAAATAAATGTGCTCAAAATAAAATTGGTAAATTCATTTGCAATGAAGGAATTGGGAGCTGCAAAACAAATCCTTGGTATAAGAATAACTAGAGACAGGAAAAATCGTAAATTAACATTGTCTCAGAATGAGTACATACAAAAGGTGTTGAAAATATTTAACATGCACAATGCAAAACCAGTTAGTACAACTTTTTCTATCCATTTCAAACTTAGTAAGGAAATGTGCCTAAAGACCCAAGAAGACGTGAATTATATGTCTAAGGTTCCATGTGCATCAATAGTTAGAAGCTTAATGTATGCAATGGTCAGTAGAAGGCCTGATATAGCACATGTAGTGGCAGTTGTAAGCGGGTACATGAACAATCCAAGAAAGGAACATTGGATGGTAGTGAAATGGATTCTCAGATATTTGAAAGGTACCACAAATCAAGCATTATGCTTTGGTGGTTCAAACATTTCTCTGCAGGGCTATGTTGATGCAGATATGGCAGGTGACGGAGATAATAGGAAGAGCACTATAGGATGTGTATTTACTGTAGGTGGAACAATTGTCAATTGGGTTTAAAAAATCCAAAGTGTTGTTGCACTTTCAATAACAGAAGCAGAGTATCTTGCTGCCATAGAGGTTAGTAAATAAATGATCTGGTTACAAAGGTTTATGGGTGAATTAGGTAAGAAGCATGATATGGGCACGTTATACAGTGATAGCCAAAGTGCCATTCATCTTGCAAAGAACTCATCATTTCATTCCAGGACTAAACACATATAGCTCAAGTACCATTTCATATGATCAGTGTTGGAATATGGAGAGTTGAAGTTGGAAAAGATACACACTAGCCAGAACCCTGCAAATATGCTAACAAAATTTGTAACCAGGTCTTCAAGGATGACAACGAAGATGAGAAACAACCAGGTCCAAAGAGGAGTCATTGTCTAGCAAATGAAGTAGCGGCAGAGTGGCTATAATGATTCTCCAAGTGGGAGATTTTTGGGTGTGGAGCATGATTATTTAGAGGTCTTTGTTTCAGCCGGATGTATACCCCAGGAAGATTGTACACTCCTCCACACAGGGGGGTGCGGGGTGGACTTATCCCCCCCGCAGGGGTCTGGTGGGGAAAATCCCCCCCAGCTGGGGGGTCCGGGGGCCAACGGTCCCCCTGCGGGGGTTTCTAGGGCAGCGCCCCTGAAGCTAAAAACAGATGTAAAGTTGCCTTGTAAAATTATAGTAATTTCTAGTCAATCTGGGCCATTCATTAGCCGGATGATCTGACGGTAGAATTTATGTTTAGTTTAGGGTTTTTTTCCCTAGAAGGAAACCCCTTTCTTTGTATGAGGGCATTGTATTGAGGTTGTGTAATAGATGTGTATTCTTCGAGTGAGAAACAGAGAGGTGAGACTGTGAGAGAAAGCAAAGGATATTACAACAGATCTGTTGTAGGTTGTGTCTCTTCATTTTGTTGGATAATATAAGGGAAGGACTGGCCATTCAAGGTGGACATAGCCCAAACTAGGTGAACCACGTATATCTATGTCTCTCTGGTTTTATGTGTTTGTGTTTTTCTGCATATTATATGTCTTGCATTTCTCTGTCATATATATAATTTTTCTAAAAAAACATACTTCTTACATGAATTGACCAATTTCTTGGCTTGGTCGACACTTAAAAAAGGAATTCTAGGCTTACTCTTGTGTGCATTAATGGTGAAGGATTTTCTATCCTTGATGATGTGGTATTGGTTGGATTTCTACATGAATATAGAATCCCACATGTGCATATAGGGACTCCCAGAAACCACTCCATATACGTCAAGTGGAACTATATCCAATTCTACTTGATCAATAAAATTGACATTGACAACACAATTTATTTTACATTGTTTTGTTCCCATGATTTCTACATACTTCCTTAGCCATTCCATTGGATATGGGTTGGATGATATTTAACCTGCAATCCTAGTTTGTTTATGGTCTTTACTACAATGAGATTCACTTATCCCATCCTGATTCTAATAAAGCATTAATTTATATCCTATTGACATGTATCATTACACGGGAGAGTTTGGTTATCTCCTTCTCTTCTTGTTTCGAAATGCTACTCAGATTTGACCCCTTCTATATAGATGTATATACAACATTCTCATCCACATCTTAGCTAATTTCAACCTATTTTCTTGAATCTCTCGATATGACATGTTTTCCTCTTCATGCCTTTCTTTCAATTCTTTAGGTTGAGCTTTGGATGTATTTTTCATCACTTCTCCTTTATGAGACCATTAATGTTACTATGTTTGAAGTGATTGTTAGGATCTTTCCACTGATGTGCCATGGTTTTTGTTTGTTTTTCCTCTCCCCTTACCACTTAATTTCCCCTTTTTGTAAGCTTCTTAACATTGCTTCTACCTAGAACAATTTGACTGCCCTTTGTTTAGCCTATTCTTTTAAGGTTATATGCTTCTACACAAACTTTATCCACCATTCTAGGTTTAAACAACATCACTTACTTTTTGTAACACCCTCCTCCCACATTTACCCAAGCTAATTTGTGCACCAAGATAAACATGTGATGAGGGGTTACTATGATACGAATCAACTCCCCATGTATAATTAAGGAAGTGGAATAAAAAAGACAAGAAAAATCTAAACTTCGTTAAAAGCTACAAAACCTTCAGGAGCCAACCAACCCCTCCAGGTGTCCAACCACTAAGAAAAATCAATGTTTGGATGTACTAAGCCCCTAATCGCTCCCATGACAAGACTTCTATGAGATTGAGAACCTCTAGTTGCTCCCACAACAAGGCCTCCATGCACCTTCAATGTTTTTTAGGCAGGTTTGTGCTATCAACTCCATAATCTAAGCCACTTTTAAGGGCTAGGACTCAGGCCTCTACCCAGAACTTCATGAAACTTCCAAAAATGATAATATCAAGGAACTAATGCTACTAATGCAAAACTTGAATAAAAACTTGACCTAACCCCAACTATCCATGACATACATTATGTCAAACATATCATAAACATGTAATGTAAAGGTCATAAACAAACATCTAAACATAGGGGTTATATACTTATCTGATATTCGTCAAGAGGGAATGATGTCTCCTCACAATAAATGCATTGTTATCTATTATTTCATGCATTCATCAACATTCCATATACTAATGAATACATGATGAGATCGATAACTCAAGTCTATCATGAAACATGCTTATAACCAGCAAATAACTAGAGAAATATCAAAGATGAAACATCCATTATACACTAGAAGAAAATGGCTAATTAGTTACTAAAAAAAGGACTAAAACTTGCATATAAATGATATTTTCCAGTCGGTGAACAACATTAACTAATTTACAGTATCTTACAATGTAACCAACATTTAGTCATTTTTAACTTAGTCATTAATTGGTTGTCTCAATTTTATTGTCTAGTACTATATTTAGCCATAAATTTGGCCATTAATTTAGTCATTGATTTAGTCATTAGTTGCCACAATTAATATCCAAATATACAACAAAATATATTACTATATGATCACTCACGAAAACCAATTAATGACCAAATAAATATGACCAAAATGTTGGTCATGTTATAATATACTCTAAATTAGCTACTAATAGTCATATATATGAAAGTTTTAGTCATTATTTGAAACTAATTAATGACCAAGAAATATGACTAAATTTTGGCTTTCTTATAGGATATTTTAAATTAGCTACTAATAGTCGTATATATGCAAAATGTAGTTGTCATTTGTAGTAAAAAATTTATCGTCTGCAATAATTTATATTTTTTTGGTAGTTTCACATTCATTAAATAAATGACTAATTTAATAATTTATATTCATTTCAGTTACTTTCAATAATAATCCTTATAAACAACTAATTTAGTTGTACATTCATTTCATTGTGTTAATCATTAATCAACATAAACTACTAATTTAGTAGTTTTAGATTCAATTGATGTGTTCATTATTAATCAACTAAGTTAACTAGTATGATTTTGCAACTAAATTAAAAAAATGGCATACAAGGAATGTCATACAATGGGCATGTTCATCTAATATGAAAACACAATGTCACATATGTTAATTACAATAGTAAATAATATCAATTGAGACTATAAATAATTTCAAGCACATAAATTTATTATATAAAATGTAAAGTATTACAATATGAGTTTCTAACTTAATATTGGTTGGACTACAATTTACACATGAAATATTGTTTCATCACTTCAAAACATTATCATTCTTTTTCCAAGGCAATGTAGGTGAATTCACCAACTCTAAAGACTTGACCATCAATTTGTGTATGTGTGTCTCATGCAGGATATTAGCTTTAAGGGTATCACTATATTGGTTATCTTCTCTCTCTCTTTCTGCATTTGTGACTCCACTGTTATTGTTCTCCTCTTTCTTCAAATATTGCTTCTTACCATCAACAATAAGTTCCTCTTTTGAAAATGAAAGAAGGTACAATGTAAAGTATAAGACATGAAAGATGATGAAAGCTGGAATATAAACTAAAGAAGATCATAAATAACTTATACCACATATACCTCAACATCAACAATGTCAATGTCATTTTTTCCTAGAAAAGCAAGTAACTCTAACTAGTTTTCTTCAGTTGGGTGATAACAACCACTATTTGGCGAGATGACCTGTATAAATATAGAAAATAAAATGTCACCATAGAAAATAACACCTTAGGAATTAGTATTCAACCTTCAGGAAAAACTTAGGCACAATGATGCTAACTAAGTTTTATGACAAAAGCCTTAAGTTGTAAATAACTTCTGAAAACAAATGGAAAGAAAAAGACAACATATAGTAAATAATGCATGACAACTGGCAAGAAAATTGCATCATAGAAGAAAACATTTCTCATATGGTTACCCATACATGTGGGTGGGTAACCTCCCCCAATATATCATGATCCTTAGGGTCTAGAGGAACTAGACCTCCTACTAACATAATGATTGATTGGTTTCATCTTGGTCTCCAAACAACTACCATGAATTCCCATACATATCATAGTGTTCAAAGATTTAGAAAGAAACACAAGAACCAAGCATATAAAATTGCGTTTGAGAATCATGATACATTCAAAGAATTGTGAGGTTAATAAATTAGTTTTGTGCAACTCTAATAAATATGATAATCTGAAAAGTTTCATTATGCCTTTTTTTATCACAAATCTAAAAATGTGAAACAAAGATCTGTGTAATTTTTAGATGAAGAACCAAGATTATTGTTTTAGAAAAAAATAAAATCATTTTTTAAATCACTATATATTTTTGAGCCCTCATTTCATTGAAACGAAAATGTTATATAAACAATATCCCATGAGATAGTGTGAAAAATGGTAATAAATTGTGTTGCAAGCCAACAAGTGAATTCTAAAAATTGAAATGAAAGAAACCTTAGATGTTTGTAGTATTAATTTCCCATGCATAAATGTTTAATTTCATAACAAGATAAAATAATAATGAAATGGCTAAATAACATATATCCAATATTCAATAGATATATTTTTATGTTTTACAAAGGTGTCCCAACATAATTTATGTTGTAATTTGACACTTGATCAGTTCCAAATATTTCCTTTTATGCTAGAGTCAAAGTCCCCCAAAAAAAGTTCATTTTGGTTGGATTTGTGAATATAGGATTAGTCCTCTAATGCTACACTCCTTTCCACAATTTCAAACTAATCTTGGGCAAGTTTACCTTCAAATGTCAAATACAATAAATTGATGTTGATGATAAAAAAAATAAAGAAAGAGAGAGGATGAGAGACCTTAATTGAGAATCATAACACATATCAAGGGTCAAGCTGTAAAAAATAAATATGTACTTAAATTTTTTTGCACTATATCAACAAACTTACCAAAGATTTTGCACCATGTTCTTTTAGAATTTCAGCCATACCATGTTCATTAGCACCCTCTGCATCTAAAAATGGCTACAAAAGGAGTTGTCTCACTTACATCCTCAAACTAAACAATGCACATAGTGGATTTAGTACCATTAATGTTCCACAATTGAAAAACAAAACAAAAAATTAGTAAATACTCCAAACAACATAAATGTTTATAGCAAAAAAAGATTTTGAAAGTGAAAATTGCACTCCTTGCTCTTGATTTATAAAACATGCTTTCAATTGGCAATAAGCAGTGACACCAAAGATGGGAACTACATGAAGGCTCAAGTGGAATTGACTAATGAGAAAGAAGAGGCATTAAATGCCAAGATGATAATTTGGAATACATTTATGTAGAAGTGGATGGAGGTAGCCATCAAAACTCTTATCTCACCTCTCTCAAAGGATTTGTGATTGTGAATCAAGAGCAAGAGTAAAGTTTCCTATGGAAGAAAGGAGAATATTAATTAATGTGAAATGATACATCCTTTCCTATTTTCATTTTATTAGTCTTGAGAAATGACTCTCATTTTGAGAGCCTTTGTTCAAAAAGTGTTCTGTTGACTACCTTGTAAAACATATTACAAGAATATTGTAGTATCATATAATCTATTCTTTAACCTCTATAGAAAATTTTCTTGGAATTATTGACACAAAAGAATGAACACTCTAGAAAAGTAAATACAAATTGGTTAGGGAAAACAAGTTGAAGGAAGAGCCTATAATGAATAGTTGTGTCTTTGAACTTGGGAATGATATTCAATCCCAAAATCCACCAACAAATAAAAACAATGAAATCGTGGAATCCAAGAAAGAGCTATAGCCTATATTATGATATTTTTGGAGGATCTTTGTACACGTGTGCGTCAAACACTCTCCAGTATGAAGTTGGCTAACTAGAGATAGAACGAAGATATAAACTACATTTTTTCTCCAACAGTATTCTCATTAAGGAAATGGCTGTACGAATAGTAGGAGGAGCTTCTTCCAACACTAGAAACTTCAAGGCATTTTTGTACACATAAAATGACCACAATATCTTTACTCTTCCGCAAGAAATTAACCTCCTCCTAATCTATAGTTAAACGTAAAAAAGTTACAAATTGAAATCAATAAAAGGGAAAAGAAGAAAAAAGAGGAAATGAATTATAAAAAAATCCAAGATGATTTTTAATCAAGGCAAATGATTCCCTAATACAAACAATTAAACATTATATAGCACAAATAGCTACCGAAAAAGGAACCATTCTTCACGAAAAACTAAGAGCATATTATTCCATTGTTGGCCTTCATCTAAATTGTGTTAGTCAATGTTGACGAGGTTTTTGAAATTCATTGATTAACACATCATCACAACAAGAAATGGAAATGAACGTTGTAAACAATGGCTTAACCTAAAGGTAGGATATTCCCCCACCTAAGGGGTTTGACTTGAAATGAAATTGTGTCTAAATATGATCCTCCATGGGTAAATCATAATTAAGAATTGTGGATTCATCCCTTCCTTCAATAATTTTGATGTAGGAGCAGTTTTTCTATTCCGTAGCTATAAGTGAGTTCAGTTTCTAGGTAGGAGGTCCTTCTGTAGTATATAGGAAGAGGTATAGTCCTAGGTCTATGGTTCCATATAGTTTGAGATCGAGTTATAGTTGGAGTTGAGGTAAAGAGTTGTTCTGTCAAGTTCGAGGCTAGGAAGATCTAAGTTTAAGCAAGGCACAAGCCTGTTTCTTTGACCTTTCATTTTATTGTCCTAGCCCACCTATAATTAAGCTAGCGAGCAAGGATAAAGGCACTTGAGCTAAGGGGAAATTGAATCCATCGTGCCTCTATATATGGAAACTTAATGAAATAACAATTTGAAGCAATAATAAATCTTGTTTAGTCCCCCCGATAAGTTTCCTTCATGACTAGTAAGAGTTGAGAAATGGAAACAAGAAATTCCAGTTTAATTTGTCCTTGAATTAGACTGACAATTAAAATTGAATTCTATTCTCGTAGAAACTTGTAAATAGTTAATAAATTTTAATTAGCATAATTAGCTTACGAATTTCGAGTTGGAATTATTTTTGTAGTCATGTATATGTTCTCCCTAAGCTTTAGGGGTCCAGTATGAGTTTAAATTGAGTTGGAAATTAGATCACTCAGTTTATTGAGTTAAGTTTAGTTAAATTAGTTATAAATTGTTTTTGGAACTAATAGAGCACTAACAGTAAGTTGGTGCACTAGTGAATCCACTAGTGCTACTACAATTAAATTAAGATTCCCTCATCAGAAACTCATGCATATTGATTCTAAGAAAGACCGAGTTGATACTAGAGTGTAGGGATAGTGTACTATGAGTGGTATTATTTACTGAAGTGTAAATATCATGCATGCATTAGATATTGATCCTATTTTTGGTTTGCGCAGTTTTGAAAGCATGGAATCCATTTAAACATGGGCTATTCATCCTAGGAATTACACAAGATATTAGGAGCTTGGAGAGGTGCAGAATTGGCTAACTGTTGGCCAAGAGCTAGTTTGTGAGCTGAGAGAGTTGAGCATACTTGTGTTGAATTGTTCTAGTGAGAAAACGCTTTGTATTTTCACTCATATTTCTAATATATGCAATACAGATAGTGGGGTTTTGAGGAGTGTCTTTCCCTAGATACATCTTGTGTTATGTGCCATTGATTTATCTTCTTCTTTTTCACACTGTTTTCATTAATCTATTAGCTTTTGTTGGTTGAAAATAGAATTAGATTCTTGTTCTGTCCTTTGGTAAATTTCATGAGCTTGTGAATCTACAAGATTTTCTATAGTAAGCTCCCCTATTATGAGAGTTGGAGAGAGAGTGAATTCATGCAAAATCTATGTTCAACATATAAGCTAGGGAAACGATATGATTACTCACTCATACTAAGGGCCTATATGCTAATGTTGGGATCTCTACATATGATACTCACATATATATGTTTCACTTTCATGTTCTCACACTTCCTATGGAACCCTTCATTATACAAAGACACATTTTTTGTTTTTGTTTTCTAGCTTATGCATTCTTTATCTTGGCACATGTGCATGTATATATGCATACCAACCAACTATTTTTAGATGATTTACACAAAGTTTCCTAGAATTACATTCCTCTTCATGTTTGATGTTTTATGTACATAGCTTCACAGTTTGCTTCAATTAGGAGGTTGTTTGAGAGATTTTTTTCCTTAAGCATGATTTTTCCATTTCTATAGTAGTGTTATTTTTCCTCTTCGTAACAACATTTTTTTGTCTGAGTATATGGAAAAATAACTTACGAATGACATGATCTTTGCAATACTTGTAAAGGTCATTAGATGTATATTGTACACAATTGTTCGTCTTAAGAACCTTCATCTTCTTGCCACTTTTTCTTTCAATTGTGGCTTTGAATTCCTTGAATGACTCAAGAGCTTCTAGTTTGTACTTGAAAAATTACATATGAATGTTATTAAAAATTCATAAATAAGAAGGCACATTTAAGTAAATATTGAAAGTAGAAATAGCTCTTCCATTCTGTTTACATATTTATTTATAACTCTCTAACCAATTACATCTCCATTCTTATTTAGAACCCCTCGATTTGATTCAACCACTAGTACTTTTTATTCTTTTTTGGTTACTATGCAGCAAGGTTTCCATCTTTATTTACGACTCCCAAGCTCGATTTTTGAGTCAATCATTGGTACCCTTACATTCTACTTTTGTATTGTTATTTAACTCTTCTAAGGATGCATAAGCAACCAAATATAGTAGTTAACTTCGTAGGAGTCTTGCCAAAAAATTATGTCAGCCTGGCTAATTCTATTTCTGAGTCCATTCTTATAAAAGATCTTTGTATGTCACCTTACCTATATTCAAAACTACCATTAGTGGAATGTTCTCCTTTTATAGTCCCTAATTTGTGATTGTCCATGGCGTTCATGGCATCCTCTTTACTAATTTCAAGGGAAACATCATTTCCAGTTGCCTTACTTCATGTGTTTTCATTTCTAGTTGCTTTCAATTTTTTTTATCTGAAATACCGTTGCATATGAAACACACCTTATAATTTAGTGCTTTATGCCCATTGAGATTTGGACCAGGATCATCATCAGCATGGAAACACCATGACTAAAGCATAATCACTATACCACAGTCAGGCAACTTATAATTTATGGATTTATGCTCATTGAGATTTGAACCCGGATCCTTATCATGGTAACACTGCAACTCAAACACAATCACTCTACCACAACCCAACGAACACTCAAAATGAATTGTAATGAATAATATTCCTCGAAGCCCATCGAAAGAGCCTTAATCTTGGGAGAAGACCGTTAAACATGGGGGATAAGCTTGTTGAATTTTTTAGAGTGGAAAGTCTTGTGAATTGGATGATGAAAATCAGAATTGCCATAGAAGAAACTGAAAATTAATTTGAGGCAAGGAAGCGATGGACTTTTATGTTTATAACTCATAGATGTTATTTTGAGATATGGCATTACATGTAAACCCATGGAGCATGTTTATTATCAAAATACCATGGATCAATTGATTACAAAGAATATTTTGGAAGTTCTTAGATATGCTTATCATAATTCAGGACAAATTTATAACAAAAGAACTTAAGAGAAACCCTACAGATTTGGCATGATAAGGGAGGAATATTACATGGTCCCATGTGGAAGTGAAGTTGTATCCTTTAGATACAACATATGATTATGGTTTTCCCAATTCCACAGGGATTTATTTCGCCACCATGCTCATTCAATAAATGGAGTTTCACAAATCGAGAAGGGTTTTAGGACTCTGTCGAGAGTGCTAGAATGATAAATCCATGGTGAATAGATAGCTCTCTGATATATATTTTCTTATTGTCACCACATCAATTATTTCTCCATGTCAATATGTAAAATTATCCATCCTTTCACATTTCTAAACCTACTTCTATGCCTAACAACTTTGATCTCATGCCCTAAAATTGTGAGGGTTTTCCTTCTAGATCGAGAAAACACTTCCTATTACATGTCATGGCCAAACACCTTGATGCCTCCTCAAATTTAGAGCCAAAGACTAGAATGCTCAGGAAGGCATTATAAGCCGATATGTTGTTCGATAACCATTTGATGCAGTTGACCATTTCCAAAGGTGATTCTAGCATTAGTGACATTGCTTATGATATGCCACCTCTCTAGTAGGATTGCATACGTGTTAGCAGCTAGTGCAATCCTCACCTTCATTCTATCAAGGAATTGCATCGCCGCTTTCACCTTCTTGTGCTTGCACAATGCACTGAGAAAACTATTTAGTGCAACGAATATTAGAAAATTATATAATACAAAGAAATGGAATACATAAAATATTGCATAAATATAAACACAGAAAACACATAAAACAATAGAGACATAGATATACATCATTCACCTAATTTGGGCTACTTCCACGAAGAAACAAGTAGTCCTTTTTTTTATATTATCTAGCAAAATGAAGAGATACAACCTAAAACAAATTCGTTGTAATTCCCTCTTCACTCTCACATAATATCGTCTCTTCTTCTCTTTAAGAATACACATCCACATATACACAATAGAATTCCCTCATATATAGCGAGGGGTTGCCTTATAGGGAAAAAACCCTAAAATAAACATAAATTCTACCATTATATTTCCACCTAATGAATGGCCCCAATTCACTATGAAATTACAATATTTTACAAGGCAATTTGACATCTATTTTTGGATTTGGGGGTGTTGCCCACAATCCCTTGCCAGTGGGGGCTCTAAAGAATCGTTGTCAACCCCCCTGGACACCCCTCAAAGCACGCATAAATAGGAGATGTTTCCACCACATTACGAAATTGGGTCCAATGTGGAGATACCTCTAAATAAAGAAGATAATCAGGCTCCACACCCAACTACGAAATCCTCACAGTATCCATACTGCTCCATAACCTCGAACATCATCCTCTCCTCTTTAAACTTACAAGGTTGCACATAATTCCCAAACATAGAGGATAATGTTTCCATAGACAGGATCCCCTCGTTCCTCATTACCTTGATGCAATCCCACATCACCTCAAATAATTTTTCTTTGCCAAGCAAATCCACAAGAAAATTAAATGCGAGGAGGCTATGCTTCTTGCCAATTTTCAAGCTGACTCAACAAAAAAACATTATGGCATCTATGTCAGCCGCATAAGAAAGTTTCAGCACATCCTCCACAAACTGGACTATAACCCTAAGCTACAACTAATTCAATGCATTTTCAATGCTCATTTGGGGTAGACTCTTCCAAATGTTGCTCAGAACCATTTCAATCAGCATCATTTAGGGACACTGAGAGGGGTCCAAACTGATCCCTTTGGTTGATCAAGGCAGTGGTAGCGAGTGAAATGAGGGCTTCATGGAAGGTTTCACCATGGAATTCCATAAGGAAGAATATAACAATAAAGGAACGAGGTTACTCTGCAATGGAGCTTCCATTTTAGATGACAAATTAGGGTTATTTTGTAATGAACCTTCCATTTAAATGAAGGAATAAGGTTACTGTGCAATGAAGCTTTTTTCTATATTCTTTCCCATGACCGTTGTCGTTCATAAGATATAAACTTCAATGCAAAAAAAATATTGGGGTTACAATAGTTTTTGTACCTGCTCCAGATGAAATCCCACGTTCTTGGTTTTGAACCCCATACTCTCATGCTTAGATTTGCTACACCATGAGGTTTTGCTAGTGATTTCATAGTCCATACAATGAAGATATTCAATGCAATGTGTCTGAGCTTCCTATACAATCCACAAATACTTCAGTTTAAACCATGGCAAAGGATCAATTGAATTCTGAGGCGACCCATATCGTCGTTGTTAAACTTGGTATAACAAGTGAACCTTATTTTGGTGTATTGATGAGGATGGTTAAGACCTAGAGGCATAGTATGATGTGCTAAGGTGACAGGGCATCGAAATCATCCCAAAAGGACATTGTTAGTGTTCTCTTTACAATATTTTTTTCTCGTATTTTTTAGATCCATTTTAACTTCTGATCTACCCAGCCTTGAGAGGGACCAAATAGTTTTTCACTCTAAAAGAGGTTTGTGAATCAAGACATTTGATTCCTCTTGGCCCTTGGTAAATTTGGATTTAAGATGTATCTAGGTTAATGGTCTAATTCCCCCCTTTAAATAAGCTATATTCCACATGGATATCATAACACTGGTCAATACCATCAGCCATTTTTATTTTTATAGCGTTATTTTTACTTTTATTTACATTACATTACATTAATGTTTCAATTTAATTTAATTTTTATTTTTATATAATTTGACTTAGCCAAAACATTAAAAATTGCGTTATAACATCTTTATCAGGGTTGGAGAGTCCCTCTCAATGCAATAACTCATTGTTTACATTGTCCATAACTCAATATGCCACCATATAAGTATCAATATATGCCTTAAAGAAGAGTGTCTTTTTAAAAATCTACAAAAACCGTCAAAACATTTGATCTAAGATTAGAGAGTTATAAAGATAGTATTTGAGGCGTGCGAATTAGATATGCTAAAATATTATGATTTGCAAACCTAACATAAAAACATGAATATTATCTAGAAGATAAATATATCCATCAAAACTAGAAGCCCCAAAGAATAAAACCAATCCAAGAGAGATCAACAACATCCCTGTGTCAATGTCCCTGAATGACCATCCTGCTAGATTTAAGGAAGTGCAGAAACTGAGATCATAAACCATGTTAACAAAAGCCACCTCTAGATTGAAATCATTGAATGCCAAGCACCGAATGAATCATATATAGGATAATTAACCTCTTTGGTGTATATTGTTGTTTACAAAGTATGTATAGTATATCTAACC
This sequence comes from Pinus taeda, assembly GCA_000404065.3. Lineage (NCBI taxonomy): Eukaryota > Viridiplantae > Streptophyta > Pinopsida > Pinales > Pinaceae > Pinus > Pinus taeda. The sequence continues at coordinate 31,789 of APFE030735005.1, read as the reverse complement.
AAATGGAAGCTTGAGACCATCTTTTGAAAGCTTGTCAGCAACAATTATGAATTGTCAGCATGTATGAGAAATAGTCACCACCTTGAATTGTTTAATAATCACCCAGATTGTCCTCATCTAGTTGTATAAAAGAGGCATGTTGAAAGATGTAATTTTTGTTTCCCAATCCATTATCGTCTAGGAGTCATCGAATACATTCAACATCTCAATATGAAAACATCGATCACAATATAATAATCCCTAGAGAGAGAAATTTTGTATGGGTATTAGATGCCTTGACGCTATTCCAACTAAAAGGATACATTGTACCTAGTAAAAAGGATATGTATGCATCGCATCCGTACATCACCTCCTTTGTGGCTCCATAAAAGAAACCACATGAAATATTATATGAGAAATAGAAAGGAGTGATATGTATCAACGATGATAATTTGCCTCCAAACCCCTCTTCTTTGTAAAATTCCACAATCCTAATGCACTGAATCCTAATTTTTGGATTAATGTTCTCAAATACTAAAGAATTGTGACTCTTCCAAATAATATGCATTATATATACTGGAAGAGTACAAAAGTCCATGTTATATATAATCCAACCTCGAAGGAAGTCTTCCACTGAAGAGAAATTTCAAACTACTTACATATTCAACAAATTTAAAACTCCAATCCAAATCAATTTGGAAAATGAACACCTTAAAAATGGAAAACTTACCTAATGGGAAGAAAATTCAAGGTAAAAAAGTATCACGATAGTCCTAAATACTTTTTCGAACAAATATTATCTTCTATAGAGAAGCAAAAACAGGTCAAAAGATGTTGGGTTATGAATTTGAAACCATATAGAAGAAAGGGAAGAAAAATGCTGTTACAAATGAACTCTTAAGAAAGGATGAGGATATGGAAGCATTGTTATGTTTCATTTCTATTATCAAACATGATTGGATAATTGAAGGAAGGGATGAATGGAAGAATGATGAAGGTGTTTGAACACTCATCTAAAAGTTGGTCCTAGGACATATAATACATTTATTTGGAAAATTGATTCATTATGGTACAATGGTCATTTATATCTTTGTAAGAATTCCCAACTCACAAAAAGATTCTTTTGGATTTTCACACCTCCCCCTTAGGAGGGCACTCAAGATGTTGTGCCCAAAAATACCTCATATCCTCCACCTATATTTCCTTTAGGGATGATAAACATCTTTTATTGATATCCCTAATTTCCCATATGGTGTTCTCGCAATATTTTAGAGGCATAATTATGAATGCATTTCATAGTATTGTCTCCCCAAATGACCCAAATGGCCTCACTCTTCAGCTGCGATTCCTCCTCCTCAAAATTAAGAATTTACATTTTACGCCCTTCTAGAGAAGTAGCCTATGAGTGTTCAGCTACCAATAAATAATATTTATAGCATGGATCTCCTAGAATGTTGAGTTTCAAATCAATCTCTTCAATTCTTTTATATGGCTCTTTTTCTAAATCTAAACCTAGTTACATAAAATCTCCTTGAGTGCCTAGAGCTTATGCCCAATAAGTTCAAGGGGAGGGGTGATAGATGGATCAAATCCTCACACAAAAATTGTGTGAACCGTTGTATCAAATCGAAGTATTTTTAACTAATGGTGATTAAATTTGAAAGGAATACCTCTCCATTCACCGTAAGCCAGCTAATGTAAGATGATAGGGTTAATAATTTTGAAACCCCAGAGGAAGAACCCATGAATGGATAATGTCAAGGAATTCAACTAGATTTTCATATATCATAAAGGGATCCATATGCTTCACAATACCATCAAAATAACTTTGGTTGTTCCTCTAAGTCAATATTAATGGAACAACTAATATGTCCACCAAATGGTTCCTTCCAAAAAGATCCCTGAAATAGCTAGCCAACTGATCTAGTTTGCATCTAACACCCCAAAAATCATTTGATTCCATGGTGAGATAAGTATCACCAACTATAATTAAAGAGCGATTCTTTAGATTTTTGCATACTTCTAGATGATCGCAAAAGCATTTTCTAGAAGAATAATGCACATATGTGTTGAGTATATGAAATATGTAATTTGATCCCCTCATCAATCTTGAAAGAAGAATACCTATAACTATTTTGTAGGTTAAAAATTTAAGAACCCTTGGGTCCCAATATGCAGCGAAGTGACCTGATATTCCCAAAGCATCAATATCACACGCTTTCCAACTAGGGATAATCTTAAGAAAAATAGGCCACCTTTTGACCGATCAAGTTCATTTCTTGTAACAAAATGATAAAAGCATGATATGCCCAAATCATATTCCTTAGAGAGAACATATTATGGGTGTTCTTGAACCCTCAAATGCTAAGAGGCATATCTTCATGTATAACCAAACTTGTTAGGACAAAGTCTCTGAGAGCCTAGATAAGAGAAGTAGACCGAGAATTAGATGTGGATGGAGATGATCCCCCCAACTAAAAACAAAATCATTAACAAAATTATCCTTGGTAAGTGGAGATTGAGTCTTAGGCCTCCTCTTCATCTGCGCATTCACATATCACTGAGAATTAGGGTTAACTATGATTACTGGAGAAAAAGAGGAATGAATCAGTAGAGATTAAATATCAATGTCCAAGTGAAGTTTCAAGAGCTCAATATCACTACCAATTGAGTTGGTAAGAGACATATCCCCAAAATACGACCCAAATTAGATATGGGAAAGTTTTGGACACCAACCCAATTCATCTTGGGCCTCAATAGTAGAAGAAAGAATATCAAAATATTCCTTATTCTCAACATTAGAGGATAAGAAACCAATAGGTTCAATATTTAGAAAGGCTAATGGACTTGAGCCCTAGAGGAGAAGAGATTTAAATATGGAGACTCGGAGTGAATCAGAATTGATGACCGAGAAAACACATTGAGGATCCATATTTTGAATCAGTTCGATACCCACATATATCTCCTGAAATTTAGGGATAGAGTCATAGATACAGAAAGAGGTAGAGGAGTTGATTGATGTGAAGGAAAAATTGGTAGAGGAATAATAGACACATCAACATAATCCAAATATGAATCAATAAAATGATCAATAATAAGATTATATAGATAACAATACCAAAACATTACCTAGAGGAGATGTAAAGGAGGTATCTAAGTTTTAACAATTCAGATGGAGGGGGTTGCTAAATCCATTTGTATTGTTAAATTTAGTGAAATGTAACATTTGAGTATCAAAATTCCAATTTTCCATTTCCAAAGTGGAAAAGATAAAAATGAATAGTATAAATGACTAACTTGTATACTTGTTAGTTTGTCATATTTTTATTCTTGGACTATAGTCGTCATTTATCTTAATCATTTTTAATTCTTCCACTTATTATCTAGTCATATATTTTAGTCATGGATTAAATTAGTCATTTAATTTAGTCACTTTTAGTTGGGTCACTTATTATCTAGTCGTGAATTTTATCCCTAGACTAAATTAGTCATTCAAGATAGTCATTTTTAGTTGGGTGACTTCAAATTGCTCAAATTTAATAGTAACTCACTTGAAAAAATTGTGGTGACTAACATTTTTAGTCACGTAGTCACTAATCTCTAATTTTCTACTAGTGTTAAATCCATATAATGACAAGCACATTTATTCATAAAATACCAAAGGAAAACGAGGTCTTATAAACATATACAATTCCAACCAATTCATGGACATCTACGTACCACCTGACCATAGATTGTGCTAAACAAAATTTCTATTTCAGTGAATCACCCCCACGGCATATTCTAAGAATGAATGTGAGATCTCAAGGAATAAACCAAGAACACCAAACCAGGGCTTCTAGAGGCCAAACCACCTCAACCCTCAATCAATGATTCCACCTCACATATAGACATCACTAACCATCACCAAATCTGTCTGTAACCAAGATGTCCAGGGCTCTAGAGTGTTTGTTCCAGCAAGGCTTCGAGGACTAGTAACTCAGCCCAAGATGTTAAAGGGCTTCCAGAGCATTTCTCCAATTAAGTCTCTAGGACCTAATAACTCAACCCACAACTGTAAGGAAAAGGAGCACCAACCAGAAAACAAAAGGAAAAACCCACAACACCATGGCTATCCAGGAACTGGAAAGGCTAGGTAGAACCACTATCAGTTGATGCAATCCTCATGGCAATGACAGATCCCAACGAAGCAACCACATGCATATGTCATGGATTCCCAAACTAGCAAATAAATCATACATGAAACTCGGTACCTACAAAGAAAACTCATTGTAGTTGATGACTCATTGTCCCCTTATTCTTTCCTTCTCTTCATTTTCCTTCTTGATCCAAATCCAAAGAATGCCACACTCCTCCAAGAGTACTCTAATAAGACTCTAGGTGTCCAAGAGTATGAGAGAGAGAGAATGTAATGAAAGTGCCAATGATCGAACTAAAAAAATTTGTGACATGATCCTCAGAAACCTTTTTATGATTGGAGCCTCTATTTTCTCCATTTTTCCTTATTTTTCCTTCAATTTCATCCTCATGTGCAGTCTGTGACCTTTCACCTTCCTTTTATCCTATTTTCATTATTTTCATAAATAAAGTTCCAATAAATGCCACTTTTTCTTCTCCATTGCCTTTTCCGATTTCCATAACCATTAATTAATCACCAGTGATCCCCATCACTATGTTTTCCCAGCATTCAACTTAGAATACATGTCTGATGACCTTGGTTATTATGTTTCCTTTATTAACTTTATTACATCGATTTTTGATCAGGGTTGTTACAAAACCATCCCCCTTGGGGGAACACCATCATCAGTGTTCAATGACACCTAAAACCAACAAGATTGTTGAAGAGCATAACATACTACCCATGGACCATCATAACTTAACTCATTGCAGTGTTTATAATGAACAACCTACTGAAAATCAAACCAACATGATAAACATAGCAACATGACAACCATACCACTTATTGAAACTTTATAGCATAGCCCATGGTGATATTTACATCCATATACATATATACATCTACCAAAACTTATTTTATTTAACTCGAAAAGAATGAAGGATATATAGCTCGCATTTGATCAGCCATCTCTGATATACCTTCATTGGCCCCAAAGTTCTTCCAGTACACTTTAAACTGCTCAGTTGCTCAGTTTTGGAGCATGAGCATCTTTCTCTACAAAATGAACTGAGTTTTCGGATGGAATTCTCCTTCCAAATCCACCTTTAATATAGACCAGTCAATCACATGATCAACATATTTAACATACTTCTTAAGTAATGACACCTGTAAAAGATCATGAAATTTCACTATCAGAGGTAGTGCAAGTTGATAGGCTATTGATCCAATCATTTCAAGAATATTGAAATGTCCATAATATCAAGGTGCCAACTTGGCAAATGATCCAATCCTCAAGGAGCTCTTCTTTGGATTGATGCACAAGTACACATATTCCCCAACATGGAGTCCTTAAACATCTTGTGATGATCTATATAGTTATTCTGTCTATGTTGTGTTGCCTTTAGATTTTGCTTCATAACCTGCATTTCTTGTTGCATTTATGCAAATATCTTTGGTCCTCTCAACACCCTATTCACTATATCACTCCAATTGATAGGAGTATTACAACTCCAGCTATAAATTGCCTCAAACAAACTCATCTACAAATATTCTTGGTGCCCATTTTTATATTCAAACTCCACTAGTGGAAGATACTATTCCCACTTTCATTGTTGATGCATCACATACATTCTCAACATGTCCTCCAAAATCTCGTTTACCTTCTCTATCTATCCATACTTATGTGGATGATGAGGTGTACTAAAGGTCAACTCTATACCCTAACCTGCAAATAAATATTTCTAGAACCTAGAAGTAAACTTCGCATCCCTTTCTAATACAACACCATGCAACCTCACTATATCTCTAATGAAGACCTATGCTACATAATTAGTTGAATCAGTAGACTTCACTGAAATGAATTGTGATACCTTTGTGAACTTGTCAACCACAACCATGATGGAATCATGCTCCCTAGATGTCCTCGGAAAACATGTAATGAAATCCATGGAAATGACCTCCCATTTCCACTTTGGAATTGGAATCTATTGTAGTAAACCACCTGGAATCTTACATTCTACTTTAAGTTGTTGACAATCCAAACATCTAGCCACAAGCTTTGTCGATTCCTTCTTCAAATTCATCCAATAATAGAAATTATTCATCATTATCAATTTATTTTGATATCCTGGGTGACCTGAATATGTATTAGCATGAGATTCCCTCAAGATAAGCTTCTTGAGCTCATTGTTGTCTGACACATAGATATTGTCCCTAAATCTAACCAAACCATCTGTTGTGAGATGATAGTCCACATCCTAATCACCTATACCTTATTGTAATCTATGCATAATCTCCCTATACCGATCATCCTTATGTCATGTCTTCAAGATCCTATCATACATATCTGTCCCATATGAACTCATAACTACAATTTGATTTACCTGTACTCTTCTACTAAGAGAATTTGTAACTCTATTTTCTTTACCTTTAACGTACCTGATCTCAAAGTTGAATTCATTGATCGTAGCCAACCATCTATCTTTCACGGCATTCAGGTTCGGTTGGTCAAGTAAGCATCTCAATCCATTGTGATCACTCATCAATGCAAACCTACGACCAAGAATATAGTGCCTCCACTTATTCAATGCATGAATGATTGTTGCTAACTTAAGATCATGTGTCACATAATGTTTCTCATGCTCATTCAATTTACTTGATTCATAGCACACTATCTGTCCTTCCTACATCAATACTCCACCAAGTCCTCTCTTGTAAGCATGTGTACATACCACAAACTCTTTGTCCAGATCTGTGATCTTTAGAACTAGAGCACTCGTCAAAAATTGTTTCAACTACTAAAAACTAGCTCCACATTCGTCTATCCATTTAAATTTTTTACCTTTCCTCTGTAGAAATTTAATGGGAATGGAAATATGAGAGAAGGTCATGATGAACCTCCTATAATAACATGCTAGTCCCATGAATAATGTTAGCTCATCCACATTTCTGGGAGTTTCCCATTCCATGATAACTCTTATCTTTTTCGGATCCATTGTTATGACTTCCATGGAAACCACATGCCCAATTAATGTACCTTTGTTTGAAGGAAACTGCATTTGTTGAGCTTTGCATACAATTGATGCTCTCTCAAGAATCTCAATACTGTTGCTAAGTGTCAAAATTATCTTCCTCATTCTTAGAATATATCAATATATCATCAATGAATATAATAAAAAATGTGTCTAGATAAGGATGCAATTCACTATTCATCAAGCACATAAAAGTAGTTAGATCATTAGTCAAACTGAAAGGAACTACAATGAAATCATAATTTCCATACTGTTACCGGGAATAGTGTCCACTCGGAGTTGCTATCCCCACTAAGACTGGTAGCTATCTTAGAAACAAACAAGTAAAGACTATTTTCATTTTCCTTTATGAAAATAGATAAGAGTGGAACAAAGGACACCAACCTTAGTCTTGCGCTTGGTTCCTTACTTGATTCCTCTCCTTCCTGATAGATATTTGCCGCTTCTTCTTCATCTGCCTAGCTTCAAAGAGCACCTGTGGAATCAAAGCAACATACTACTATCGAAGAACAGAGACCTATATCATAAAAACATAGGACCAGATATGATTTAGCCATACAAATGCATATATATCAAACATACAACAACATGAGGAAAACTTGAATAGTTTATTAATATCAAGAAAAGCAGAGGATTAACACCATAGTTCTGACCCAAATCCATAAACCCAGCAAGAAGCCCTCTACACCTCAAGTAAAGCTTAGATCAACCCACTATGATTTCACCAGAAAACCAACAACACTTCTCTACAAGATACAAGATTCCAGCCTCCGGATCTCTGTGATGAGGGATCCATATATAGATGATTGTAGGGGGTGAGTCATCTTCTGGGGTTTTTATTAGTGTCTTCTCTTTGATATTTCTTGATTCCACTTGGCGACTGATGATCTCTTACTCATCCCCGGTCGAAAACAGAGAGGCAAGTGTCAGAGGGGAAGCTTCTGGAAGATTCCATGATCTTCCACCTCACAAACTATCTCTGCCATTTGTCCATTCTCACCCATCGCACCCTACAGAGGGGACATTCAGTATGCAACACACCCTTTACACTGGGAAGGTGATATGCATCGCACCCTCTGCACTAGGTATTCAGTATGGTCCAGTTTTGACCATTTTTGAGCAGTTTTTAGTGGAGAACTTATGGGAGATGATGTAATCAGCTGACCTTGTTCCTTTAGGTAGTGAAGCAACACTTTTAGGGACTTAGGAGCCCTCAGTTTATGGACATTCATGATTGGGGTGCAGTGCCCAAAAATGTCTATAACACATACCTAGTCCAGAAAGCAGTCTTGTATATGTCCACTTCTTTAACACGTACTTGATGATAACCGGATCTCAAGTCAATCTTTGAGAACATTGTTTCTCCCTTCAACTGGTCTAACAAGCCATCAATTGTTAGCAATGGATACCTATTCTTGATGGTCACCCTGTTCAACTACCTGTAGTCGATGCATAACTTAAGATTACCGTCCTTCTTCTTCACAAACAACATTGTTGCAACCAAAGTGATACACTTGGCCTAATGCATCCCTTGTCAAGCATTTACTTCAATTGCAAATTTAATTCTACTAATTTTGGTGTACTCATCCTGTATGGTGCCTTTGATGGTGGTGGTGCACCTAGCACCAACTCGATAGAAAACTCCACTTCATTGTGATGCAGCAACTCTAAAATCTTTACTAGGAACAAATATTGAAACTATTGTAAAACCAGATACCTCCTCAAGAAATCCACATCATAAACTTTCTTACTTTTGTCACTGGAACTATGTACTACAAAGAACACACACCCTTTCCTATGACTGCTCTTTTCCTGCATAGTTGTAACCATTCTCATTAAAGTTTCCTTCTTCTTATCCTACAATATTTTGTGTTCCCCATTTTCATATAAACACACAATGGCCTGGTCATAACACTCCACCTTGGTCCTATGAAGATATAACCAGTCCATACCCAAAATCATATTATAGGATCCCAATGGACGTACATTCAGACATGTTGATGTAGGAATAAAGTTCAAATCAAATGCACAAGCTCTTATCCAATGATGAACTCTCTTCCTAGTACATGTATCCAACTGAACTAAGCAAGACTCTGCATGCACTTTTTTATTCAAACCAAGATTATCCGCTATGTCAGGATTAACATAACTATAATTAGATCTAGGGAAAATCAAAATAGAAACAAACTTGATCAAAAAGCTTACTGTCCATCTCGATAATAGATGCCTCATGATCTGCCTGTCTATTTCCCAATGCTGCATAGATATGAGGAAAGCTCTTTCCAACATCGCTAACTATATATTCTTCTTGAGCACTATATATCTACGATATACCGCCCGAATCCTGTAGACAATATATGGTTTGATTCTCTTCTCACAAGTACAACATTGTAAAGGTTTCCTACCATCACCCTTGCTCTCCTCCTCATACCTAAATATCTTTCCTCTACCAGATGCATTGGACTTCTTAGGTGGTGTTGCATTTTCCTTGTTACATGTGTCCTCATGTCTTTTTCACTTATTATCCCATTTTCCTTTATTATTCTCATTACCTTTCCAATCTTTCTTAGTCTCAAACATGCACTCTCATTGATCATAACAATGCTTCAACTTTCTGATAGCTTCCTCCAATGATCTAGGGTCATCAAACTTGATGGCATCCCACTAATGAATCTTTGAATCTTCACTTTTGCCTCCTTAAGATAAGGTACCTACCATAATAACTCCAAGAATACACTAGTATACTCCTCATAAGATCATGGATCCCAACCTTAGCTCATAGAATTCGTTTGCACTGTCGTCATAGTATCTCTTCGATAGATACTTCTTCTTAAATATCTTCTCGAACTCACTCCAAGTGTACTCCTCTTCCCAAATGCCTCTGACATTATTTAAATTTTCCCATCAAATATTTACTTTACCTTTAAGACTGAAATTTGTTATTTTGGCCTTCATGTTCTCTAAGTAATCATGCAATCTGAAGAACTTGTTCATCTCAAGAATCCATGTCTTGAAATCCTTTGATTTCATCATTTCTCCATCAAATGTAGGTGGATTTTCTTTCTCAAACTCATTGCAGAAAATATCCCCTGTCACTCCTCCTATAAGGATGATAGTGATGATGACCATTATACCTATTTGAACCAGACCTAGAATGAATCTCATGTCCATTGCCTCTACTCTTAGGTGTACCCAATAATCTGCCATCTCTAACTGTGTCATCTCTATCTGACCTATGCCCAGCATGTGACATGCTACCATATGCTCCATTAGTCCTATCCTCATGTCCATGACTGATTCTAAGTTGTCCTTTTCTCTGCAAGTCTGATAATCTCTGAAGGATAACTACATTGACTTCTGCTTGTTTCTCCTATGCCCTAGCAAATCTCTCTTGTGATTGAATGATTCACTCATTATCTCCTTTGTGACTTCTTATATTTTCCTTCAAAATTCTTAGATTATTTTCTGTGTGACGGGAGTACTCATCACCATATTTATCATCTAATCTATAAGGAGAATATCATGAACTATCTTATACCATCTCGCTAGTCATCTTTGATCTTCTTCTTCCTACAAACATACTATGTCAAATAAGCCAAATACAATCATAATCCACATACCTCAAGATGGTTCAGGGGAGGATATCTCATCTGCAAGATTAACGAGATTAGCACAATGCGCATATAATCATAATCACAATAGTATACATATAACATCTCAATCATTATCCTACTTACCATGCATGATGCCACAATCATAACACTTACTAGGAATAATGCATGCATAACAAACACACATAATCAACATACGTTCATGACGACATATCTCAACAACAACATCATCAAATTTTTCATGACATCACAATTTAAAGAATGAAAAGTAACATGCACACACAACAAAAATATATACCACAACCCTAATGAACATGTCTGCATGACAAAAACATTCACCCAAAGGGAAAGAAAACCTGGCATCACCCGAGGAGAATGGAACCATGCTCTGATACCACTCTGTAACACCCTCCTCCCACATGTACCCAATATAACCAGTCCACCAAGGTAAACATGTGATGAAGAGTTACTATGATGAGTTTCAAATCCCCATGTACAATGAAGAAGGTGGAATCGACAAGACAAGACCAATCTCACCTTCCTTAAAATCCACATAACCTTCAAGAGCCAACCAACCCCTCCAGGTGTCCAGCCCCTAAGACAACTTGATGTTTTCCTACACTAGAGCCCCAGTCACTCCCATGATAAGCCTTCCATGCGATTGAAACCCTCTAGTCACTCCCATAACAAAGGCTCCATTTGACTGCAGCCTTTTAGGGAAGTTTTGTGCCAGCAACCTCGACTTCCAAGCCACTTTTCAGTGCTAGGAATGAGGCCTTTGCCCAAAAATTCATGAAACTTCTAGAAATGATAAATAAAAATGAAATAAGTCTACCAATTCAAAAATTGAACAAGGACTTGACCTAACCCTAACCAGCCATGAAAGACATTACGTCAAACATATCATAAGCATGTAGTGTACATGTGATAAATACACATCAAAACATAGGGGTCTCATACTTATATGGGATTCATCAAGAAGGATTGATGCCTCCTCACAATAGCTAAAATTTTATCTAGTATGTCATGCATTCATTAAAATTTCATCTACTAATCAAAACATGATGAGATCCATAACTCAAGTTTGTCACGAAACATGCTTATAACTAGGAAATAACCAGAGAAATATCAATGACAAAACAACCATTAAATCCATATAATGACAATCTCATTTACTCATAAAATATGAAAGGAAAATGATCTCTTATTAACATATTCAAATCCAACCAAGTCAGGGACTTCTGCATACGACCTGACCATAAATTAGGTTGAACCACATATCTCTTTCAGCCAATCACCCCTGTGCCATATTTCAAGCGTGAATGTGGGATCTCATGAAATAAACCAAGAACACCAAAACAAGGCTATTATGGGTCAAACCACCTCAAACCTCAACCAGTGATTCCATCTCATGATCAGACATTACTAACCATCACCAGATTGGTTTTTACCCAAGTTGTCCAGGGCTCTAGAGCATTTGTTCCAACCAAGGCTTCTAGGACTAGTAACTCAACACACAACTTCTACTAGGTTCGGGAGCATTTGTCAAAATAGGGCTTCCAGGACTAGTAACTCAACCCACCAAAGGCTCCACAATATCTATCCAACTAAGGGATCTAGAACTAGTAACTCAACCCAAGCTGTTACAGGCTTCTAGAGTATTTTTTCAACCAAGGCTCCTAGAACTAATACCTCAACACATAGCCATAAGGAATAGGAGCACCAACTACAAAACAAAAGGAAAAACCCACAAAACCATGGCTATCCAGGAACTATCAAGGCTAGGAAAAAGGGAAAACCATTCTCAATCCAGGGAATCCTCTAAGCCAATGACATATCACAACCAAACAACCATATGCATATTGCATGCATGCCAAAAATAGTAATGAAATCATACATGAAACTTGGTACTTGCAAAGAAAACATGTTGTAGTTGTTGATCCCACTATCCCCTTGTTCTTTCATGCTCTTAATTTGGCTTCTTTCTCCAAATACCAAGCATGCCACACTCCTTCAAGGGTGCTCCAATAAAACTTTGTGTCTAAGAGTATGAGAGAGAGAGAGAATGGAATGACAATCCCAAAGGCTGAACTGACACAATATATGAAATAATCCTTAGAAGCCCTTTTATTTTTGTGTCCTATATTTTGTTCATTTTTCCTTGATTTTTCTCCTCACTTGGAAATTGTGACCTTTTGCCTTCCTTTTCTCCTATTTTCCATTATTTTAATAATTAAAATGACAAGAAATGCCACTTTTCCTATGTCATTTCCTCTGCCAATTTCCATAGCCATTAATAAATCATCAGTGATCCCCATCACTATGTTTTTCCCAATATTTAGCTTGGAATATGTGTCCCATGACCTTGGTTATTAATTTTCCCTTATTAACTTTATTACATGGATTATCGACCAGGGATGTTACACTTTGAAGATGGTTTTGTAAACATTTCATATTCTTGAAAAGTACATCTTGGTTCTTGGGAGAGATACCTATTATTATTGAAAATTTCTTAAATTATTTGGTGTACTACAATACACTCTACCCCTACCTCTTGTTCAAGTAATACCATTGGATCTGCTGGTCCTCTAAATACACATTGGGATAGAATTCAGAGTTTATGAGAGTTTTAAAATCCTCCCACTTAGTAACTAGAGGATACCCCTCTAGATTTAGTGTTTGAGTATGGCTTTCCCACTAGGTCAGGTTATGTCTCTCATGTTTCAAATGGGAAATTGAAATTTTCTATTCCTCCTCTCTGTGTTGAACATTAAAATAAACCTCAAACTATTGCAACAAGGGGTTTAATTTAAAAGTGTCAATATCACCTCGATATAGCTTGATGTTAGCCCTTGCTTCCATATTGAAGAAGGGCTATCTATGGTTCATGACACTTTTTTGGGTTTTTCCTTTTTATTTCTTTCTTAGACTCCTCTTGTTCTTCTCAATCCCTTAATTTTATCTCTAATTTGGAACATATGTCTTATCTAATTCCAAGCTTGTTTTTAAATGTTACCATAAGGAAGTTCATATTGTAGTTGATATATTTTACCTAGTCTTCCAGCCTTGGGAATCTTTCCCAAGTTGGATTTCGAGGGTTATTAAAAATAGATTCATAGCCCATGGTTATTGTTTCTTGACTATGCTTAAGCCTGTGTAGATCCTTTGCAAGTTCTCAAAAAATACCAAAGAATCCTTATTTGATGCCAAAATGATCCATAAAATATCATGGATATTCCAATGGACAATTCATTGCAATGGATTTGATGAAGAAATAGAGTGAAATATGAAGTCTATATTATGAGGCTTCAATTTCATTAGGTTTTGGGATTTATTAATTCACTATTATTTTTCTTAATCATGTAAAAGATAACATGCAGATAATATATAAAAGTGAAAGGAAAATACACACTAATAACAATGAACACCATGTATCACTTGGGAACACTTTTTAGGAGAAAATTACTTGGAAGGTGAGGTTGCTCTGCTCAATCTTTCTCTGAATGGAATTGATGAAAACACAAGAGAATGAGACCTATGATTCATGGAGTACTACAAGACACAAGCCCTCTCTTTTCTACCCTCTCTCCATCCACTCTCAGCTACTCTGCTCTATTATTGAACAAAATGCACTCGAATAGAACGACAACCTTTTTCCTCCTAGTGGCCTAGTTATAACATACTAGTCTGATAGCCAACTACTGGTTAAACTTGACCCATTCAACCCTCAATATGGGTTACAACTCAACCCTTCTAAATTCTTCTTCATAGGGCTCACATTTCTAATCCCATCTCCATGAGTAACAGGGGCTTACGTGGCACCCTTTTGAGTTATGGTGGTCAATCAAGACAAATCATCTTCTAGGAGTCATAAATCTTGTGTACAAAATCTGAATGATGCAATTCTAGCACCATTGTAAAGTTCTTCAAGTGTAAAATAGCACGAGCTAGTCATTTGCTTAAGTGTAAAAGATTTACCCCAAAATAACTTATTTAAAGCCTCAAACTAACCTCAAAATCTTTCTAATCATAATTCTCCAAACTAAATTTAGTCACCAAAATTGATCTTATAAACTAATTTCTCTATTTTTACCACCATGAAAACTTTAAAATATATGACAAACATTATAATAATCTATTCCAAACTTTTCTTTTTAATATGTATTTTTCATTTTCTGTATAAACATTCTTGTTATTAACTTGCTATTTATTTAATCATATGTCTCAATTATTTGAAAATAATCTTTCATAACTTAGCTTATTATCTTTCTAATTTGACATGTATTCCGAACTTTTCTTTTTTAATATGTACTTTTTATTTTCTGCATAAACATTCTTGTTATTAACATGCTATATATTTAATCATATCTCTCAATTATTTTAAAATAATCTACCATATTATCTTTCTAATTGGACATGTCGTTACGGTGTATTTCTCATTTCTAGAAAACCAATTTACATTTTTATTATCTTTTGAATAATATAGATTTTGTTATATATTTATAGTATTGAAAGTAAAAACAAATTCTTTATTATACAACGTGAATTTAGTATTTTATAATTAAAAAAAAAATTAATAACAAAAAATATTTTAATACCAATGGTAATTAATTTTTTCCAATACATTTTAAACAATATTCTAAATTATCTATAAAATTCTATTTTTAAAATAGCAATATTGAAACGTAGATTTGTCACAGTGATAAGTCTATATATACATTCCAAAACTAATTTTAGACAATCAAATATTATATCCATTCATTTTGACAAAAAGCAAAACAAAAAACACTCGTCTTCCCTTCATAAATATTATATCCATTCATTTTGACAAAAAGCAAAACAAAAAACACTCGTCTTCCCTTCATATTAGTACAACTGCGTTTTCAAGAAACACTCAATTTCGTATAGAATTCTTTGGTGCTATGTCTATATATGCATTACAAAATGCATTTTAAATTAGCATTTGCACCAGATGTTGCAAAGGAAACGCCGTAAGGCATAAATTGAAGAAAGCAAATAGAGCAAAAAAATACTTTGATAAAGAATAAGAATATATTGAA
>APFE030735005.1:0-15196 GCA_000404065.3 Pinus taeda | reverse complement strand
ACGTTTACATTTCTTTCCATTCTCTTATCAAATGTACAATCTTACAAGTGCCATATTTTCAATAGCCACCCAAGACTCAGGTCTATTGTACAATTTCCAAATCCAGAATAGTTCAATTGTGATGAAGGAATATCTCATCAATGTAAATGAACAAACATAACTTTACATTGTTATGGCGCAGGCCTTTTTCACCTTTTTCTGAATAGGAGGCGGAGACCAACACAGAGGCAACCCCACCATATTTACTGCCTGTGGGGTGAGCTTGAAAGTGAGGCTGAGCCAGATGTTACCCAAGAGATTGCTGTTCCTGAAAGATGGGACTTGTTGGGACTTTGACAGACCATGGTAAGTTCCAGTTCTGTTAACTTATTAAATTTTCGTTATAGGGATTGTTGTTATTCTGATTTTGCATATGGTTTTTCTTCTCATGTGGGATAGCCGGATTCTGCTTATGCATGTAGAGCATTTTCTTTCTGCCTGTTTATGTGTTTATTAGGGGAGGGGAGGGGGATGGTTCTTCTGGGTGCTGTTTATATGAGATTGATATTGTTTGCATTACAGTAATGAATGAAATTCTAAAGTCCTCTCAGACCAATTAGCCTAATGGGCCTGGTAAATATAACATGTAATTTTTTATTTATTAGGAGAATTCAGGGTTGTAGGATTTCGGTCATAATCTAACCTAGACATCTGCAAATTACCTAGAAGGGGTTATGTGGTGCAGAGGAGGTGGAGTTGTTACTGGGAGATAGGATGTAGGGGGTACAGGATTTGTATTGAGTTGGAGTCAGACTGATTTATGGGTAGATGGTCCATTTGTGGGTTGTGGTTTGTCTGGACTAGCAGTTTGGTGGTTTTGGTTGGTTAGATTGAATAGCCTCTACATATGCATCTATTTTATATCATCGGGGAAAATTCGGCAATATAAAACGATCTGATAAATTTCGGGATAAATTCGGCATTAAGCTCCAAGATAGACAATTCAAATTTCAAATTTAATCTGAACTTAATTGCAATCTCAGTGAATTTAATATGAATTTATTCGGGAGTTAAGTTTAGGATTTTTATTTGATTTCATCGGTCCAAACGAATTTGTTTGAGAACGTCTTTTATCTAAGAAATTCAGCTAATGAGGTCACTAAGATGGTATAGATACATTGGCTGGTAGCTGTACTCTATGTACATATACCTCGAAGTTATTTTGGTTCCATGGTATGCATATGTATCATTGATTTTCTTGGTATATGGTATAAGGTTTTGCATTGAAATCGATTTGAATTTGTATTATTTAAAGAGACTATGTTGCCTTTGCTCTATTCCACTGTGAATTGTGAACTTAACAAGTTTGTAATCTGTTGACAATACTTGTCTCCTTTTTACCATAAAAGAAAGCTCGTGATTGATGATTTTTTTTGTAGTATACAATTTTCATTCAGTAACTGATGGTATCTTAGTGTACTTGCTTTCGGACATGTATGAGCACTGTTAGATCAATCTTCCATGGACTTGATTGAAATTTGAGACCTTTTCATTGTTAATAGAGATTTAGGCTTAGGGTGTGCAAATTTATTGAATATATTCTCATTTAGTAAAAAAATAAACATTAATCTTGCTTTGGAATGGGGCTATGAAAATGTGAGGGCAGTAGACAGTGAGTACCAACCATAGGTACATCATGGATTTTGATATCTGTAAACAGTCGTATATCATGAAGTGAGCAGGGTGCCTTGGCGCAGCTCAAAATCTTCATATATGGCTTTCTTAGGCCCAAGAACCTAAAGATTGGAAAAATATATGAGAAAATGTTTCTTGAAGCCACTAAGCCATTTCTAAGAAAGTGGTTTTTTTCTTTCTGGCTTGCTAGGGGTTCTGGACAATCAGGGTAAACCATTGTTGAGTCTGGTGCTTTCAGATCGGTTTGACTGACATGGAAGTTATTCAATTCCCCTATGCAGTTGGAGAGTGCTTTCCAGTGCCAACGATAGAGCCTTTGATACATTATCAAGCTAATCTTATGATGGCTTATTTTAGCCCTAAAGTAATTAAAGAAGCCAAAGACGCAGTGGTTCTTTGCTTATCATCTATTTTTCTTTAAGCAGCCAAAATTGAAGTAAATAAATTCTTCTTTTCAACGTAAGAGCATAATTTTTTTGGCTAGAAGACACTTGCTCTCTTTGTTGGGTGAAAATTATCTTATATATATATATATGTTAACAAATGACATCACGAAAACCAGAAATTCATGTTTATTTGATGATTCCGTCCCTATTTTTTAAACTCTAAAAGTGAGAGTCCTTTCCCTAGTAAAGGGGCTGTCAAATTATTTTATGATGCAAAAAAGATTTGTTTTGGTTGATAGGTGGATTTTTCAGGAATGGTGGAGGATGAGTTTCTAGAGAAGTTGGGACTGCAAAAAGGGGTAAGGAAAGTTGTAAACCATGAAGAGAGGGGAAGAGTTCTTCGAGCAATGGATGGTTGCAGCTTCAAAGCTACTGCAGGAGGTTCTCTTTCAAACACACTTGTTGCTTTGGCAAGGTTAAGAATGGGATCGAATGGAGAACCTGGCCTTAACGTGGCCATGTCAGGCAGTGTGGGGAGTGACCGCTTGGGAGGGTTTTACAGGTAGTGTTATTACATTTTTTTTTTTTTTTCAGTATTTTATGTCCTTTATTACTATACATTTGAGTCAGATGTTACAGTAAACTATGCCGTCTTTAGGACATCCTCATATATCACAGTCTATGGGAGCTTTTCCCGAAGGCCCCATAGAAAACAAGGTCTTACGAACATTAGTAAATTTTTCTTTCAAGTGTTTTCGTTCTTGTTCCTCACACTAGCATGCATGTGTGAAACCATATCCAATTTAACTCGACTTCAAATGTTTGACTGTAAAGGAAATTATATGTTCATTTGATTATACATTATTCCTTTCACTAAGTTCCTTATGTTTATAGAGCAAAACTACAACGGGCAAATATAAGTTTCCTTTCGATGCCTGTCAAGGATGGAACCACAGGAACTGTGGTCGTCCTTACCACACCGGATGCCCAAAGAGCAATGCTTTCATACCAGGTACCGTTTTCAACACTTCAGCTCTTGACTCAACTTGGAAATTTGATTGGCAAATGAACATTCTCTTGAGTTTTTCTTTATCACTCAAGTTCAGCTGTTCACTCATCTGATGAGCTCATTTTGAAGCTCGGACAATGCCCTTGGTAAATTGTGTAGAGGTTTAGCTGTTTTAATAATTAAATGATAAAATTACATGCCCCTTTGTTTGCAGGGCATGTCCTCCATCATAAATTTCGATTCATCTTTATCTGATTTGATTTCCAAATCAAGAATTTTGGTAGTGGAGGGTTACTTGTGGGAGTTTCCTCAGACAATAGATGCTATTGCCCAGGCATGCGAGGCTGCACACAAAAATGGTGTGCTGGTTGTAGTTACCGCAAGTGATGTGTCATGTGTAACAAGGCACCACAAGAAGTTTTGGTATGAATTATATTAAGAAGATTTTGATGTGATCCTCTCTTTGGTGAAATAGAGAACATAAACTCTAGAACTGACATTATATGTAGGACATCTAAGCTATGCATGTTTTTTTTCACAAAAGCAAAGTGAGTGTGTTTGTTTTAGAACTTTGAAAGGATTCTCCTTACCTGGTGTTCATTAATTTATTTGCATTATTTCAAGAAACAACGCCATGGATGTCCCAGTAACAAAGGCAGATTTAGTTGAATGGGGAATTGGTGACCCAGTTCCCTGTAGAGAGTTGAGAATGGTTTCTTTTTTCTATCAAATGGGAAGAAGTGTCAAAGAAAAAAAATGTGTCAGTTCCTTACTATTTGCTTTCGTTTTGTAACATCGTGCCCATGATGTTATTTTGTGCAGGGATATTATAGTTGAGCATGCTGATATTGTGTTTGCAAATAGTAACAAAGCAAGGGCTTTGTGTGGTTTTACTTCAAGCAAAAGTCCAGCGTTAGCTACAAAACACATAAGTTATTATTCTCCCCTTATATCTGTCACAGATGGTGCACGTGGCTCCTACATTGCAGTAAAAGGTGAAGTTATGTACATACCTCCTTCGCCTTGTGTTCCTGTAGATACTTGTGGAGCAGGTGATGCTTATGCAGCTGGAATTTTATATGGAATTTCGAGAGGGTCATCGAATTTGAAAGGCATGGGTAATTTAGCTGCCAGAGTTGCTGCAGTAGTTGTAGGTCAACAAGGGACCAGGCTTAAGGAAGAAGATGCCACTGAGCTAGCCAAAATCTTTTCACATTCTTTGTTTTCCAATAACCAGATTACAGATATGTGTACAGATATTCAATCAAATCAAATTTCAAGTATTTGAAGAGGGAAAACTGAAACAATTGAAGTTTCCTACGTTTCCTGAAAGATTTTGAAGGATGACAGTTCTAAATTATACTCAATTTTCATCTTAGGACTGCTGGTTGCGGTAGGCTGTACTTGTTGGATAAAACATGTGTCTGTCCGTGCTGAAAAGACAGTTGAAGCCATCTATATATGAAAACTAACATGTACTTACCATAATTGATTTTTTAATAACATATGCATTTTAGGTGGAAATCTATTAACATTCCTTGTATGGTCTATTCAGATTTCTGAGGTATAAAGATGTAATGAAACTTATAAGACTTACTAATTGAATGTCTATATGGATGATCTCATACTCCATGATAAATGAAAGCTTACCACTAACTACTACTTCTGAGTGTAGGAAGCAAATGGATTCATACTTCGAATAAATGTGAAATGTCAATGAAGAATGAATGAGTGTTGATTGAGGGACACTTTGGCAAAGATAATAAGAAATTCCGATACTTGAAAACATGATGTTTGAAGTATCCAGTCCGATTAATGTGAAACTAATAACTTAGAGCTCTTAGCAGTTGGGTATAACTTATATTTTATAGTGTTTCTATGCAAGAACAAAATTTCACCGTGGCCCATCCTGCAAATATGTAGGGTTTTTTACGGTGTAGTGGGTTAGCTCACTTGGTTCAAGCACACTGTTTCAAGGCAGAGTTCACCATCAGGTGCCTGGTTCTAGTCCCATTGAGATTTGAGTTTGTCTGAGTCTTGCTGGGTTACTAGCCACTATTCTATCTGCATATTCTGGAACAGGGAGGGATCTGGCTTGTATGATGCTATTCAACAAATCTTAAAGTAAACTTAGGGACTTGGATAGGTAAATGTGGCTTGGTGGTTGAGACACTCTCTATCTGCATATTTTGGAAAGAGGGAGGGATCTAGCTTGTATGATTCTATTCAACAAATCTTAAACTAAGTAAACTTAGGGACGTGGATAGGTAAATATGATTCTATGGTCGTACATAAACTTAGGGACTTGGATAGGTAAAGATGATGTTATGCGATGTTGAAAGATCTCTGCAAATACTAAATACTAAATTTACACTTATGAAATAAGCTCATCTATTTGTAAAGCAAACAACTTAATTCCAGTAACAATGTGATTATACATATATGAAATTGTGCATTTCAATCTGCGCTAGTCTGTTGAAAAGCCTTTGAATCTATATGTAGGTACTAAATTTACATATATGAAATGAGCTCATCTACTTGTAAAGCAAGCAGTTTAATTCCAGTAACAAGGTAATTATACATGTATGAAATGATGCATTTCAATCTGTGCTAATATGTTGAAAAGCCTTTGAATCACTATGTTACATGCAGTGTGGTGTTTTGATAGGTCCTGATCTTTCTACCATATTTCAGTAACTATCGGGTAAAATATAGTCCATTCCAAAGCCTTAAAATGACTCCAAATTCCATAAAGTTCTGAGCTTCCGCAATATTGATGTCAGAGCTAGAACATTACATGATTATTAAACCCTGCACCAATGTTTTAAAATCTTGACTCCAAAGTTGATAAATTTCTGAAGTTTCCCACATTGTTCTGAAACCTAGAATAATATATATGCTTTTTCTTAAGCCTGCAACAACAATAGTCAGACTGCTTACAATGCCTAGCTTCTCATCCTTTTGCGTTTATTCATGTACTTGTTAGATTGGGAAAAAATAATCCAATAATTCCTTTGCGTTTGTCAATGCCATTGAAGTTGTTTCTGTGCCGAACACTCTTGTTTCAGACATAGCTCAAGCTGTGCGCCTGCCTAATACTTACAGTGGTCTATCTGAGCATGCTTTTGAAACAATTTACAGACTTAATTGGGAGGACCATTGATTACCCCTGACAATGAAGCATAGATTGTCTGCCGGTTCCATTTGGGTGTAAACACCGATTTGCACGAACCAGTAGGGAAGAACTTCCATTTTATAAATCGAATACAGGGCAGGGCGGGGCAATGAGGGATTTACAAACAATAATACCATTGTATACCATTATTCAAAATTGGACAAACTTTGAAATTCATCCTGTGACTACGTTTAGCTTCAAAGTCGTGCCGACAAAGTTGAATTGAATGGCTCCAAAAATAGAATTTTAGAAAACGATGCCATCACACGCCATTGCCATTCCCTCCGTCTGCAAACACAAGGAGTCCAATCATAGTCGAATTCTAGTGTGAGCCTGACCAGCAAGGTCAATAGCAACGGAACCTCTTTCTAATAGCTATTGTTTCAGATTATAGCAGATCTCCCCTGCCTTTCTTCTGTTCATCGCTCGGAGCTATTAATCAAATAATAGTAAGGGGGCTTTTGAAAGAGAAAGAATGCCAAAGGGCATGGGGATGGGAATTACGATGGGCTCAGAGAGAATGCTAGCAGGCCCCCCGAGTCGAGAGAATGGGGGGTGTTCAGACTGCTGCTGGAAGGGATTAATGGCACACGGCAAAATGCCAAAACCGTTTGGGCAACCCATTTGAATCATCAATGGCTGAAATTGTTGCAATCGTCTAACACATAATCCTGTGGCTTACAAGATGACAGGTAAGCAAAGAGGGGAGTTGATTTCAGAGAGAAACGGCGTAATTATAATATATAAATAATTTCTAATGGTTATCAGGTTATTAAAATTTATAATAATCAAAGTATTTAATTTAAATATATATGAAATGGTTAAAATTTAATATAATTTAAGATTAATTAATTGTAATTTTATAAAATTATTATTATTATTAATGATAAAAAGAATTCTAGTCAAGTCTTACTAGCACAACGGGTTGAGGATATGCCTCATTAGCAAAGCGACCAAGGAAGACATGCTAAAAAATAAGTGCTCGTGTGACCGATAGTGACTTTGACTGTTGCAGCTCCTCAAGCCACTGGTTAAACCTAGAAGATCCCACAACTTGACAAACAAATAAAAACAATAGAAGGAATTGTCCCATAGGTCAAGCTTGGGTGCGATCCCTGAGTGACTTTGACTGTCCGGGATCCTGAGGCCACAGGTTAAGCTTGGAGGATCGCCCACAACTTGACAAAAAATCCTCCAACTTGACAAAAAAAAACGATAAAAAGAATTGTCCCATAGGTCAAGCCTAAAGCATAACAAACAACTTGAGAGACAAAAAAACAATAGAAAAAATTGTCCTTGGATTTTAATTTTCTTAGACTAAGTGTTCTGTCGATTTTCTTGGTTTCCCTTTTTATTTCCTTAATTTTATTTTCTTCTCGCTTTTCTCTCCATTAAGTTGATTGGTTACTCCTCTCTTTTATGGATTTATTTCCCTTTTGCTATATGAAATTATTTTATATTTATTTTATGTTTTCTTAATTTTAATAATTTATATTCTCTTATTTATTAAGTTTTAGAATATGAATAAGATCTCTAATTATTTTAATTTTTCTTCATTTTATGAAAAGCTAATTAATTTCCATTTTATACTATATAATTAATTTTCCCCTCAATTTACAATTAGTCAAAAGTTAGTTTAACATCTTCTTGTGAAATAGTTTAATTATTTGTATTCATTAATATTACAATTCAATATAATTTTTTAGAAAATAGAATCTCTGTTAAAATTTAAGTTATTTATTTTACTTCATTTATATTAAATTCAAATATTTTTTTTAAAGAGAAATTAGTATTTTATATTGAGTAATTCCGTTGGACTTTAATCAAACTTTAAATTTTAAAAAATAATACGATCTTTCAATTATTTTTAATTTTCTTTTTATGAAATCAATTTCATATATTTAATATAGACTATAAAATGATTATTATATTATATTTTAATAGATAATAATATTTATAATAGATTAAATTTATTTTTCTGATATAGTACTTTTTTAGCCATTAAAATGTTCAGTTTATCTATTTAATGAGATGAATTGATTTTTCATTTTACCTTGATGATGAATTACACTGCATTAATTCCTTGATATAATTAATATCGAATTTTTTTATAATATTGATATATATAAAAAAAAATTAAATTCGATAATTGCAACCCTATATGGAAGAGCCATTGCAATTAAAGTTTATCAATTTTTAACAGACATACTACTGTCATTGCAATTAAAGTTTATCAATTTTTAACAGACATACTAGCAGGTATTTAAGATGAAATCAGATCTGACTT
Source organism: Pinus taeda (assembly GCA_000404065.3). Lineage (NCBI taxonomy): Eukaryota > Viridiplantae > Streptophyta > Pinopsida > Pinales > Pinaceae > Pinus > Pinus taeda. The sequence goes on along the minus strand of APFE030735005.1, from coordinate 6,665 downwards.
TCCTTAAAAAATATAGATATTTTTCTCGCCTTCCTGCATTCGCCCAAATTAAGCATAGCCTCAATAATCCAAGAAACCATCGTGTTTTCTGAAGGCATGTATTACCTTGTTACGTTCTGAAATATGCAGAATAAGAAGTGGTCTTGATCGCCTCCCTCGACATCTTCGTTCTTTGCATTTAGAGCTCTCTGGTATTATTTCTGGCACCTTGTGGTTAAGGATCGACGTATGTTCGACTCTTAAATCTATGCGGATGGAGGATATCCGGAAGAATAAGCAATCTTCAAATTTTCTTGAATAAGCAATCTTCAAATTTTCTTAAGTTATCGGGCACTGCTGCTCATAATGTTCATTATGCTCATTGTTTCTCCGCCATCTAGTGTCAATGATTCGTCAAGTTCTCTTTTTCGGTAGTCTTCAAGTGGCGTCGACAGATCCAAGGGTAGTTGCATAGCTCTTGTACTTCCGTTTCAGATTCATCCTCATGGCCTTCCGATTCCATTTCCTCCTCCCTAGCCCATTGAAGTTGGTTCTCCTTCCTATTCCAACACTTTAAGCGGTTCCTGGTCTCGTTCTCCCGATCGAGAGTTTTTTCGTTGTTTGACAGCTCATCCCTTGTGCATGGCTCCTCATCGCAGACAAGAAACCCTTTTTCCGAAATCGTTAGTTTTCTTGACACAGACCAAGCCGTTGACCCTCTCCCCTCGAGCTCTTCCCATCTCCCTTCTCAACCTGATCTTATCCGTTCCCATCCTGGCTCCTCGTCTACTTTCTCGGGCCCCCTTCCTTTGTAGGTTGATAAAACGTGAATATTAATAAACTAGAAGTTATTAATATATGTAATTATAAATAATAATAATAATAATAAACAACTTAATATTAATAATATTAAGAGTTGTAATAGTAATGATGATGATAAGGAGTGAAGAAAATAACATGTATAGTAATAATAATTAAGATGATGAAGAACTTGATAATAATAATATTCATCTTTCTCTCAATAATAAGGTAGTCAATCTTTTGAAATTTTCCTTTGCCCCTTCAATCTTTAGTCTTTTAGAGAAAGGACTAAATTCTGCCTTGTTCTTAAGAAAATCTTGGTGGCTGATATTACGTGTGACATTGAATATAGGATTAAAGACTTACCGGATAATACAAAAGATATTATTTGGAAATACTATGTTGTTATCCTTAGGAGAGTTAAGCCGTCTAAGTATAGCATTAGCAAAGATCAGTTTGACACCCTCAAATCTTTGAACACAAATAAGGACATCATTGTCTTGTGAGCTGACAAAGGTGGGGCCTCTGTTATCCTTGATAAGAAGGGTTATTGGATGAATATGTTGGATCACCTGTCTAATAGCGAAAGCGACAGTAAGCTTGACAAGAATCCCTTGAAGAGGATCCCCAGAGAAATTGCTCTAGCTATAAAGTCTAGTAGCATTGTTGGCTCCTTTAGCCATAAACTTATCAAAATAAGATCTATGGGCTTCCAAATATCCATAAGGATGGCCACACCCTTAGATCCATTTTCATCACCATAGGAGAGGCAACCTATCTTATGGCTAAATATTTAGCCATGAAGCTTAAGCCCCTCCTTGGCCTTACGGAGTTCTTCGTCAAAGACTCATTTTAGTTTGTTAAAAACATGAGGTTTGATCCTCGAGACAATATTGTTAGCTTTGATGTAGTTTCTTTCTACACCAACATCCCCATTAAGGAAGCCATTGAGGTTATCTATCGTCTCACTGATCCTGACTCCATTGAATTAGTCTAGATCTCCCTTTCTTCCACTTTTTTCTGCTTCAAAGGGGAATTCTGTGAAGAAACCTATGGTGTGCCCATGGGCTCCCCCTTGTCCCCTATTGTAGCTAATTTGTTTATGGAAAACTTTGAATCCAAAGCCTTGGTGTTAACTCTATTTAAGCCTAACTTTTGGAAGATATTTGTGGACGTCGCCTGTGCCACATGGCCCCATGGTCCTGAAAAGTTAGATCTCCTTTTCCAGCATCTCAATAATCAATCTGACCCCATAACATTTACCATGGAGCTTGAAGTTAGTGATTGTCTTCATTTCCTTGATGTCCTAATTTCGAGAAAGGATGATGGCGCTTTCTCCCAACAACTATTTCATATGAAGACTCATATTGAGAAATATCTCCATGCTAAATCTCATCATTTCCCTTCTCAAAAGCTAGGTGTTCTTAACATGTTAACTACTCGTGCCCTGAGAATTTCTGACAAAGGCCGACTCTCTAAAGAGAAAACCCATCTCCTCAATGTTTTCATTAATAATGTCGATAGTAGGCATCAAGGTCTTAAAGCTTTCTTCAAAGCTAGCAAAGGTCTCAAATTTAAGAAAGAACCCAAAGATCGTATTCCATGGGTACACCTCCCTTTCATCCAAGGGACCACAGACAAGATCACGAGAATCCGAGGAAGCATAACGTTCTCTCAACCTTCAGAGCTCTCAACACCATTAGAAGCTCCTTGAAATCTGTTGAAGACCCATTGGACCCCATGGACATGAAAGTTTTTTATCTTATCCCATGTTCTTGTGGGATCACTTACAATGGTGAAACTAGTCTGTCCATTAATCATAGGATTAAGGAACACGTAGCTGACATTAAACATCGGAGGACCCGCTCTTTAGCTTTAGTTTAGCATGTTGAGAAAGCAAAGAATCATATATCCATTGAAAAGACTAAATTTATTGCAAAGGTTTCTCATTGTCATCACTGTAAGTTTACGAAAGCAATTGAAATTGTAAAGATGTCAAGTACTTTAAATTGGGATTATGGATAGAAAATTAGCATTTGTTGGATCCCTGCCCTTTCCTCTTAGTTTTCATTTCCTAGTCTAGGTGTTCTATCGATTTTCTTGGTTTCCCTTTTCATTTCCTTAATTTTATTTTCTTCTCGTTTCTCTCCATTAACTTTATTGATTACTCTTTGTTTCCCTTTATCAATTTATTTCCCTTTTTGATATATGAATTTTTATTATTATTTATTTTATAGTTCTTTTTGACTTTAGTAATTTAATAGACTCAATATTTTTTGAAACTTAAGAACAATTGTATAAGATGTCGTTATTTTAATTGTACTTGCTTTTCCATAAATATGTAATATTTTTTAATATATACTTTATATATAATAATTTATCTTAAAAGAGAATTGATTTTCACCCCCTAGTTAAGTGACGTTATAGAGTTAATTTGAACTTAAATTAATCTATCTAGTTTATTTATTTTTATCATATTATATTACAATTAAATATTTATTCCTAAATAATATATTAACATTAAAATTAAATTTATATTTACATTTAATCAATTATTAAACCTTTATCATTAAAAATTTACCGCATTTTAAATTTACATTTATGAGAAAGTTATTATATTTCATTCCCATAATAAGTAAGAAAGAAAATTGATTTTCTCAATTTTCTGTGAGTTAATTTCAGATTAAAATTTATTTATTTATATTCTTTTATATTACTATTTAATATTAATTTTTTTGGATAGTAATATTTACATTAGGTTATATTTGTTTGATTTTAATTAAATGATGAAAATTAACTTATTTTTTATTTTCTCATGAGTCTATAGTAATGTTTTCATGCAACTATTTTTATAGCCGTTAAAATGTTCAATCATATATTTAATCCGCTACCATGATATGATTCTTTATCTTGCCTTGTCGATGAACCCACACTGATTAGTTCCAAACCCAAATATTTATTGATGTGATTAATATCTAAAAATTCTTTTTATACTAATTTATACATTTTTAAAAATACATCTGATATGATTCTTAACCATGGAAGTTCACCCCCACATTACCATGGAGATTCTTAATATGTAAATAGGCTTTATTACAATATCATGGTTTATAAATACTACATGGCCAAAAAAACTACTCATTTGATATGACACTTGTTCATATACAGTTTTATAAATTAAAAAATTTAATTTAAAAAAAAAAAACCAAAAAACAACAAATAATCTATGTCTTAATTTAATATAACAAAAAATCAAATTAAATCTTTCTTTGTTTTCCATAATTACTACTTAAATGAAAAAGGATGAAAATACTACTTCTTCATTTAAAAATTCATATTAAATAAATATTCTTTTTCAATAAATAACACCATATTATCTAATTTAGATATTAAAATAAAATAATAAGTTTAATCTTGGAATAATAAATAGATGCATATGATTTAATTAAAATATTGAAATAAAATGAAAAATTTAATTTTGAAATAACATGTTGAAAATATCTTTTTTTCATAATGCTTTAATTGATGATGATGATGGTTAACATCCACCAAAACCAAACATTGGTCTATCAGTGTCACTCCATTTACTCTATATTAAATATTTATTAAAATATTAACATATTTTTTAAGTTTAAAATTTAAAAAGAAAATTAAACTTAAAAAAAATTAAATTTAAAAGTACTATCATTTACATAAATATTAAAAATATATATATTTAAAAAATAATATATAAATTCATTTAATTTTAAATAGTAAATTATATATATATATATAGATATATAATAATATATAATATATAGACATACATATATATAAGATACATACATACATACAACATATATATTCCTTAATTATCGTTAAACATATACTTATTTACTATGTAAACAAAAACGTCATTTAGTTTATGAACGAAAAATATAAAATGTTCATATTCTAATACTTATTTTTACAATATTATATATTAATAAAATATTTATTAAGGGTTGTGTTTTGTATTATTGGAGATAACATAATGAATAGAAAATAAATCCAACACTAAATATATAATAGTGGTATTTTACAAGAGGTTGTGTTACAAGGTTTAATAATAAATATGGGTTGGATGTATAATTATTATTTTAAGTATTATTTATTAAATTTAATACATCATTAAGTTTATAATAACAAATTAATAAATGATTAATAATATTAGTAAATTTGATAATATTAATTTAATTTGCTACATTATATTAAATTAATATATTTATTTATCTATACATAATAATATACTAATTTTTACACATAATAATATACTATTTTTTATAAAATTTAGTGATGTTTTTTTCTGATAAACAAATAAGAATACTACAATGTGATGACATATTAAATATTACTTACTTTTATAATTGATCATGGTTCATTATTATCAATTATATGCTTATTATATTCAGTCTTATTCAACAATATCCAACTTCAATCATCCTTAGTCAACTTTGTTCCACCATATTTAGCTATAGTCTACCATGGTTGGCAATAGTCAACCATAGTCAACTATGGTCAAAGTTAAAAAATGTTTAATAATAATAAAATATTAATATTAATATTAATACTTTTCTAACTTTTTTAGTAGCATAACTATATTCGACCATGGTCAAACTATTGAAAAATGTGCAACAAGAAATGTTAAATTTAGAATGTGCTAAAAATAGACCTGCTAAAAATAACATGTCTAAAAATAGTAGTTTGGTCAGTGAGGTCATTGGCCACCTTGGGTGAGGGGTGAAACTGCTAAAAATAGAAAGTTCTAAAAATAGCATTTTTGGGCCCCTTCCTATTTATAGAAGTCCCTAGTCTATCTATAGGAAGTAAAATTAATTTTGGTCTTAAGAAGAGTTGGAAATATTAATTAATTAATTCAGTTGAGTTAATTAGTTAAGGAAATTTGAATTTGAAGTCTTTGTGAGCATGCACATGAGTTGTCCCACTGATTAAGGAATTTATCCTTAATTTCCTCCATGGATTGAGGGAATAAGTATGAGTTCTATAATGAGAGAATCAGTGGACTTAGTTCTAACTAATCAAGTCCAGTTAGATTATTTTAACAAATTGTTAAAATAATAAAATATAGTTTGTTAATGCTTGCATGCATGTAACAACTATTATTTTAGATAATTGAGAATTCACTCATGGATAATTGTTGCATGTCAGTTCTGTCACAGACCTAGTTGAGATCAGATGTAGGACAATGTACTATCACATGCTTGGATATTTCTAGTAGGTATTCCTTGCATGGATAAGGGTCTATTATAGGAGATTGGAGGACTTGTGGCCTATATATTCAGGCCTAGGTAGTCCATGATTTTTATCTTCTAATTGAAGATAATCAAAGTATAGATAGAGCAGCATAGCTATTGAGTTGATTCTTTTTGTATTGTGAAGAGGATTTCCACTTGATTGATAATACATGGTTGGGGTTTTATGTTGGTGCTTTCCCCTGGATATATCTTTTGTTATGTGTGATGATTCTTTCTTATCAGTTATATGTATTCTTACTAATCATGCTCATGGTTGATTAAGCTTCTCCTAAATTTTTTGAAGAAGTAGATCAAGTGTCCTGCTTTAGTACATTGCATTACCAGGTGATCTACAGGTGGGAAATTTCTACATGGTATTAGAGATAGCTCATTTGTAGAAAAAGTTCTAGATGGTATCAGAGCTAGCTGATTTGTAGAAACATTCTACAAAATTGTACATGGTATTGGAGCACAGCTGATCAAGGAGAGAATAGTATACTGAGAGGAGATTTCAAAGTTATGAGTTTTGGGCTGAGAGTTTGCAGAGCATATCTGGAAATTTATATAAAAAATTTCAAAAATAAGTAACAGATTTGGATTCTTTGTAGAAAA
>APFE030735001.1:0-10771 GCA_000404065.3 Pinus taeda | reverse complement strand
TATATTTTAATTTAATATTATTTTTCTTTTTTAATGTGTAACATGATAGATATATTTTGTGTGTATTTGTAATATCAACATTAAAACTATTTTGGGTAAGGGATTAATATTCTGGATGAACCATATTAGTTGGTTCCAAACATCGACTAAATCCAAAATATATGATTAATATGAAAGATTGTTATCTACATTATAGATCACAAAAATTTTAAATCTAACATCTTTAAAAAGAATTATAATCATAGATCTTCTTAATTTTTTCCTTTTTTTGAATTTCTTTTCGAGCTTTATGATCTCTTATTACTTCTTTTTCATGAAAAACATCAAATTTTTTTGCTCTGAGGAAAAAAAAAAAGAAAAGTAAAAAAGGTTATTATATATTAAACTCTATTAAAAAAATCATTGAAAAACAACCAATATTTAAACTTATAATATTATTTATTGTATAATTTATTTTAAAACAAAAAACTATATAATTCCTTTCCATTCTGTCATTAATGTTGGGACTACAGTGACTTTGATCACATGCCCCGAGTCGATTATTATTAACTAATTCATTCCATTGTTATTAAATTCATGTGTGAAATATAAATATTGAACTTAATTTATTGTTCAATGTGTACAATATAAATATTAAACTTTTTATTGTTCAATGTGTAAAATATAAATATTAAACTGCAAAGTTTAATGTATAAACAATATTTAGAGATGAACGTGAGATGTGCTTCGTTAGTCTCAATTTAAAAAAAAATTAAAGTAGATTCGGTTTATTCCACGATGAATTTATTGTGTTCCATTGTGTAACATTGTTTCATCTTGTCAACTTTACTTTACACATGGCTTTTCATAAACGTTGCAGGATATACTTAAATTTAATTGTAATAATTTAATTTTAAAGGTATATTTAAATTAACCGTTGGTATATGATATTCCATTGTTAGGGATAAGATTTTGATTATTAAATCTATCTTTTAAATTTAATAATTAAAAATAATATATAAATTATATTTATTATTATATATAAATTGATGAGACGGTGGTTACTTCTGTTGATACAAATTGGTCTATCGACCTAAGAAACAATTATTTATTTTATTTAATATTTTATTCCTATGCTCAAAAAGTTTGGAGAGAGGCCCCTTGAGTTCACTATAATTTTGACATTGTAAAAGGCTAGGATGGTCAGTGTTGTGACAAATTATGAAATTAAGATCTAATGTGGTTGTATGCGGGGCACTCTAAGAGGAAGTGGTTTTAATCCTCGATGTTCCTATTCTCACATAGATGGCAGATCATTTCCATCCATGGTGTTTTAGGAATGCCCAACTACCTGTTTCACTATGGAGCTCATGAGAATTCATTCTAATCTTTGCTATATTAATTTTCTTCTTTGAGTTAGTTAAAATAGAGAGATACTTTTGATCTTCTAGGGTGGGGTTGATGACCTTCTTATAATAACTTAATTTTCTTTTAGCAGATAAATCTTTCTCACACCAAATTTTTTCTTTGAACTTAGAAGTAACAATATCTTTACTGTTATTAATGTTTTGCAATGCATCATTCTTGTTGATCTCCCAATAGTTTAACCAGGCCCTCGTGTCTTTATACCACCCCCGCTTGAGCTTTAGGTGGTTTTGGCTGGAATTTAAAGCTAGCTTAGGAAGTCTATGATCTCCTATGTTATTGAGTTTGTGCTTGTACAACAGAAGCCTAATCATAGCCAGGCTCTCGATAGGGGAAAGATCTGCTTCTATAAGGAGAATAGAATAGGGTGTATTACTTTTAATTTTCAAGTTATACATTATAAAGTGCTTCTGGATTTGCTCAATATTTCTCCAGGATTCTCTAGAGATGTTGCAACCCCAAACTTCACATCCATATAAGATAACAAGAGTGACTAAAGTTTCAAAGAGAAACTTCTTTTTATCCCACATTACGAGGTTTGCTGTTTTACAGTTATTTTCAAGACCAAAATAAGCTTTACACTCCCAGTAATCATTTTCTCAATGCTATAGTTCCAGTTGAGCTTGTGATGAATATCAATTCCTAGGTACTTGTAAGAATACACTTCCTCCAAGTTATTATTGTCATACATAAAATTAGCATAAGTGTCCTTCTTGGATTTGATAATCAAAACTTTTGTTTTGTCAGTGTTAACAGTCATACCCATGGTAGAGTATAATCCTTAAGAAGCCTGAGTTGCTTATCAAGATCAGATGGGCACCTTGAGAGAAGAACAATATCGTTAGCATAGAGAAGAAGGATGACGACTATCCCAGCTAAGATCGTGCTAACACATCCTGCTTCCTCTAAATAGCCTTCGAGCTTGTTGATGTAAATGCCAAATAGGGTAGGGGAGAGGGGGAAACGTTGTTTAACTTCAATATTACACTTAATAACTTTTGACCACCCCTCATTGCTCTTTAGCTTGGCAATTACATTCTCATATAACCTTATAGCGACAACTCTCAACTCGAAAGGAACCTTTAGCTCTTCTAATTTATTCCAAAGGTTATATCTAGAAACCATATCGAAAGCCTTTCTAAAGTCCACAAAACAACAAAAGAAATTGGATTTATCATTACGACATTCCTCCACAATGATCCTAAGCGTAATGAGGTGGTCTGTTGTTGAGTGATGCTTTCTAAAACCTTCTTGGCCTTTAGCCCGCTTACCTTCACTTTCAAGCCATATGCTTAGCTTCTTTTCCAAAATACTACCATATAATTTGCCTAACAGAGGGCTGATCATAATTGCCCAAAAATTAGAGGGATTATTTGTATCCCCACTTTTAAAAATAGGGATAATGAGGCTTTTAGTGCAAGGTTTAGGGAACCCTTGCTTAACTGCCTGATTGAAAAGCTTGTGGATGTGGGGGATGAGGACAGGACCTCCAATTTTTAAGTTTTCCGTCTGGTAACCTTCAATGTCCTTAGCTTTCTCATTAGCCAGGCGATTAACCCCAAACTCAATGTCTTCTAAAGAGAAAACTTATTTCGTTGTGAGTAGGGTTTCTAAGTTATCCATGACATTTGGAGATTCATAAAGTTTTTTAAGATAGGAATTCCAATTATGAAAAGCAATTTTATTATTATCTTTAGTCTTTCTAGTCAAAATCTGCCTCAAAAATTTCTTAGTAGCTACCTTAGAGAGGTGTAAGAGATTCTCTTGTCTTTGACGAATGTACTACATCTTTTTCCTTTTAGTTAGGGCTTTGTATATTTTTATCTTGTCCATTTTAGGAGATTCATCAACATCTTCCTTTATTTCTCTCCTCGCACTTTTACAATCTTTGTCATACCATGGGTTGGTTTTGCTATTCCTTTTATTATTTGAAACTTCAATTGAGAACTTGTTAATAGAATATGAGAGGGTTGTAGTAAAATTATGATAGAGGTCTTCTATATTGTCTATACCAGATAAAGTAAGAAAATTAGTTTTTAATTCATTTAGAAAGAGATCATTTTTATTTCTATCAAATATTAAGTTCTTTTGGCTATAAGAATTACTTTCTATGAGATCTCTATGCATGACAAAATTGAGAGTTATAAGTAAAGGCCCATGATTAGAGTCAGGCTCGTGGTCATTTAAGATGTCAAAATTTATTATTTCATTGTATAATGGGAGATCGGAAATAACATAGTCTACCATGCTACTACCAAGTCCATGGATGCAAGTAATCCTGTTGGAATTGAGCCACTTCTTTAGACCATCTCAAATTATGAGATCCTGAGCACTATAGAGCTTGACTAGCTCCGACCCAAACAAATTTTCCCCGAGGTCTTCAAAGCTCCTTTTGCACCTACTAGCCAGAGTAGGGTCTTCGTCTAATCAAAGGGGATTAGGGTTGGAATGATTGCTTAGAATAATAGCTTGGTTGTTTGAAGTTCGAGCATTAAAGTCACCTATTAAAAGGATATTACCTTCATTCCTTAGGCTAGAAATATCATTCTCTAAACCATTGTAAGGGTTATTTTTATCTAGATTCTTCTTCTTATAGAAGTTAGAATTGATGGGGGGAAAATAACATATTGCTATGTAGGTCTTTTTATTATTAATGTCAATGATCTCTATCCAACTATATTGGTTGTGAGGGTCGATTTTATAAATCCTAGCATGGTGGGAGATGTTCTTCTTAATGTAACAATCTATTCCCCCAATGCCTCTACGTGAGGATCGCTTGTTCCAAGTAGACCATAGCGTAAATCCATCTATGTTAGGGACCTTAAATTCTGCGTGCTCCCAAATTTCAACAAGCAAAATAATATCAACATCATTTGAGATCCAACTTAGCTTGGGGCCTTTGTTCCATGAAAAGCCCCGAAGCCCCGACAGTTCCAAGAAATGATAAATAGCATGTTGAATTGCTATTTATTACTATCTTTTTGGTTTCTATCTCGAATAAAGGCTTTTCTATTTCTGATTATTGCCCATTTTCCTTCCTTTCTAGCTTCTTTTACCTTTTGAACCTCCTTTCTTAATTCTGCTTGATCTTTTGGAATGAGATCTTCATTTATGAATATTCTCGTTCCTTTTAGACTTGAGGTATTACTAAGTATGTCGTACTTATGATCAGTAGAGCTCACCTTTATTCGGATTAGTCTTCCTATATTCTCGGTTAATTTCCCTAACCTTGTTGCTTCTTTGAGAGATGCTATTTCAATTTGTAATCTATTATGTAATTTTGTCTCGGCTATGGCTAAAGTATCCTCATCTACTTCCTCTTTTAAACCGAAGATTATAAGGTTCAAGGCCCTTTTGTTACGCTCATGGTCTAGTTCTATTAATTTTTTCATTTCATTTTTAATTGGTTTGATATCTAATTTATCTACCACATTATTTAGAGTGAGGCGACTGTTAACTTTTTCTTCTAGTTCTTTAATCATGTCTTTCATTTTAAGACTCTTTAAAGTATCAACATCTCTTTGCTTGGATGTTTGGTTAGTATCTTGGTTTTGTTTTTCTATAACCTGCAACCTAGTCTCCATTGTGTCCATTATATTCTCCAATAGTTCTATTTTATTTTCTATTTGTTTTTGGATCGTGTCTTCAAGAGATGCAAATTTATTTTCCAGCATGGCTTCTAACTCCGTTAGTAGCTTGGCTTCTCTTTCTTCTCTACGTTTCTCTAAAGACTTTATATACTCATAAAGGCCTTATAGAGTAACTGTGCTAGGTCTGCCTTTGGTAATCTTTGGTAGTTGTGGTGAAATATTCATACTTGAAAATATATGAGCAAATATGTATTAGAAAAAGAAAAAGATAAGGAAAGTGTGCACTTGATATTAGCAAACCTGATTACATATCGCCCGTGCCCACCGCAGCCTGCAGACCTGATTGGACTGGGAGCAATATTCTCGAGAACAATGGTCGTTGTAATTTTCTGGAATATTGCGAGCCTCAGAATGTATACCACTTACATATGGCTATGAGCCTTCATTATATATTATATTATTATATATATTAATATATATATATAATATATAGAATAAGCAAGCATCTTCGATTATTGATCTGCCTCAAAATTGTTTGCCGTAAAGAGAGGCCCAGAGGATGCGGATTATTTGTTTCCACAGAGATAGAGCCCACAGAGATGCGAATAATTTGTTTGTCGCAGAGATAGAGCACAGAGATTATTTTATCACACAAGATATATTATTAAAATATTATTTTTCATATATATTAATTCCTTTTTAGTAGAATTTACAAATATATAAATATAACATATATTTAATTATTTTTCATTCTTTTTAATAATTTGATTTTTATTTTATTACAGATTCATTTTAATCATGGCTCTAGCAAGAGTCAAGGCATCATATAAGAGTCAAGGATGTAAATATCTTTTATAGTGTAAAATTTAAATAAAATGTTTTCATCTCCACATCTGTGTAATTTTCATTGTTTAAATTTTATTTTTAAATGTATAGATAAATTCAACATATTAAAACTTTCATGTTTTGAAAATTTACTTGGGGGCTTGGATTATGTACACTACAAACATTAAACTTTCAATTCCAATACATATTTGTTTGATTTCAAACAAACTTGACCTAAAAATATAATTGACAAGATGCCATGTAAAATAGTGAGACTACTAAATGTTTTAATAATTTTTTTTCAATTGTTATATATAATGTATACCCAATTTTTTAAAATGATATAAATATATACATAGTTGACATTTTACTTAACATGGACATTGAAATATGTTTTTTTGTTATTAATATATTTTTAAATACTTAACTCTTTGTATTAAAATATTTTATTAATGAGTCACACTGAATTCTTTTATGGTTAATAATATTTTTTAAATGTTCCATATTAATTTCATATTAAAAATTAAATGAATTACACATCTCCTTCTTATTATTCATATTAGGAAGTAATTACATTTTTCTTTTCAATTACTCTTTTTATTTAAACTTTGAAATATTTTATTATAATCAACATTAAAATAATTTTTCTTTTACTTTAAATTGAAATAAATTAGTCAAATTCATATTCAATAGTTTATCCAATTCCTGTACTGAAATGTTTTTTAAAGTAAAGGAATTATATAGTCTCATTTTTTTTTTTTAAGTTTAAGTACTTTACTTCTCCTTCATAAAGTTGATATATAGTGCTTTTAATTAAAATTGACCAAACATGTATATTAGTTTTTGTTTTTTATTATAGCTGATATTAATTTTTATTTAAAGAAAATACTAAAAAACACGTCATCGTTCTATTGGATTGTAAAATAAACCTCTCAGCTTAATAAATTTCTTTATAAGAAAAAAAGAATATTACTTAAAAAATAGAATTTCAAATTTATAATAATATTAATGATTGTTTATTTTTATTATTATTATCAAAATATAATTAAAAAATGACATAATTAATTATCTAAATTTGTTTTCAATATAATTGTTTTTAATTGAAATAAATTGAAGTAAATTTATATTTTCCCTATTTAATTTTAAATTATTATTTTAATAATAAAATCAAAGCATTAAAACCATGGTGTCAAGTGGGTTCATTATATATGAATCTGATTTTCTATACAAAATCCAATTAAAAGAAAACCATTTTTCCATGGAACACACCTAAAGACCAAGTGTATATATATATATATGATTAACTTCATTAATTTTTTAAATATAAGATAATCTAGTCATTTTATAATCTTTAAATCTAGTCTCTGAATAATATAACAAGTTGCCGAGTGACAAAATCTAGGCAAACTAATGCACAATCAAGTTGCTGTAGTTGGAGAAAGGGATTAATAATATTTGATAATGCACGAACACAGATTTCTCGTCAATAGAGCCTCTCACTAACTTCCTCCTCTTTAATTTGTTTGTCATAATTACCGTGTAAACTGTGCCATTAATTAAACCTGCAATCTCTCCATTATCGGATAAGTTGGGGCAGGCTGTACTTCAAAAAATTGATGGATTATTTTGTATTTTAAATTTCTTTCTTGGGTTATAAAATTGGCATGAAAAAGGTCAAAAATTAGATGATGATATTTTATATTTTAAATTTCTGCCTCGAATAAGTTAAAATACTACTTAATAAAAATTCGATATGGTCAAATAAAATGAGAATTATGATTATGAAATTATCATGAATACGAACTCTGTGACATGAGTATATATCAGTCAATGGCAGATTTAAATTATTTCGAAAATAAAAAAGACATGAGTATATATCAGTCAATGGCAGATTTAAAATATTAAAGAGATATAAACAAAGTGAAATAAAGTGTTGATTTTTTATTTTTTTTCATGGAAGCTTAAATTTATATGGAAAGTTATTTTTAGTTAGAATTTTGTGTTTTTATGAACAAAATCGATCGTAAGAGTTTTTGAATTTTTTAGGGTGGAAATGAATTCAATATTATATAAAAACTCTAAACTAATTTATAATTTAAATTTAAATTTATCAAAATTTATACTAAAACAAAAATCATACCGAAATTTTCACTATTTTCTGATAAATTTATAACCTGCTACTTTTTTTTCAAAAAAATAAAGTCTAGATTAGGATTTGGGTTTGTAGTAGGATGCCCTGGTTCTGAAATAGCCTATTTTTATGAGCATAAAATTATTAAATAAAAATAATAAATTTTCTATATTTAAAAGAAATTGATTCGTTTATAGAGGCGAGGAATTGCCTCGACCACCAAAATTGGAGGGATCTGGGAAATTTTTTTCAAAAACTCTTGTAGATACAGTGTTTGAATTATGTTTTTATGGTGAAAATGGATTCAGCACCATCAAAAACGTTTAAGCGCCTAAATTTACTTAAATTTACAAAACTACTTGCCAAATTTTTTTAAAATATAACCCAAATTTATAACTTTGAGAGAAAAAACATAATTTTTACACTATGAAAAACAAATCTGAATGATGATTCGGGGATTCCAGTGCTTTGCGCGCGGCGGCCAGAGACATGTAGCCATTCCAGCTAAAACTGCGCGGATTTTACCGTTACAACAGCATTTGAATTTATATAGCCGTGTGTCATATGGCAACTGCGGCCGTGTGGCTGTGCAGATTTTAGACATGTGGCGATTACGGCTGAAATTGCACGGATTTTACCGTTACAGCAGCATTTCAATTTATATAGCCGTGTGTCCTATAGCAACTGCAGCCACACAGCCGTGTGGCTGTGCAGATTTTACTGCTGAAGGATCGAGGATTTGTTAATGCTCCAAAACTATACAGCCAAGTGGCAGCTGCAGAGGTCCTAAAATCCGCGCAGGATAAGATTTGTTCCATTATTTTCGATTTTGTTTCAATTTCTCTTTTAATTTCTGGAATTTTATTAAAATTTTGTTCTACAAGTGTATTTTTAAAGGGAAAAATGAAAACAAAAAATTTGAAAAGCTTACAAGAGCCTCAAATTATCGAGAGGAAACACTTCACATTTATAATTACAACAAAATTATAAAAATTTCAAATAAAATAAAAAATTAAGAATTCCTACGAGTTAAATTAAATTTCAGTTTAGCATTCAAATTTTTCTATTAACAATTTTGCTGAAGATTTTTTATTTCAATTTAAAGTGCGGATTTGTTGACTTTTTTTATTTTTTTAATTGATGATCTAAATAGATTTTCAAAAAATATACTTAGTATAATTTTGTCTTAATGCGTATAAAGGGTCGTTATAAAGTTTGTTAAGTTATATTGACTTTTAATAAATTTAAAAATTAGATTTGTGCCAAGTGGCTCCCCACTTACCAATTTCTTAGGGATTTGAGATTATTCCAATTCAAATAAACTTCTCTATTATAATTTCTTAATTATTATTTATAGCATTCATTTATATAAGCAAATTTTTATTTAGTAAGCATGTCCATTACTTTTAATAAATTAAAAAAATAAAAAAATAAAAAAATAAAAAATGGTGTGAAGTGGCTCTCCAACCATCAATTTCCTGGGAATTTGAGATTATTCCAATACTAATAAGTTCCTCATTGTTATTTATAATGTTCATTTATATAAAAGAAAATTTTATTTAGCAAAATAGTTCATTTTACAATATTATGCTTATTTGTTTTTCTCTCAAGTTAAAATTGACCCATAATTTTTTTATAAAGTGTATGTTGGGACGGTCGGGTCAGGGCGGTCCGTTTTCACGCCCCGACTGGTATCGAATCCTGCAGCCGCTGCTCTGCAGCATATGATGTACTATGTACAGGTCTAAATTTGGACATATACAGCTTCTTCAAGGGGGTTCGCCCTCCCCTGAAAAACTTTTTTATAGATAGTTAATCAGGTGAATGTGTGAATTGGTAAGACATTATTAGTATTGCAATAACTTTTTTATTATATTTATGAAGTCTTTGACTATATAAATAGTTTAATATAGTTATACTAATAATTCTTCTTTTTCAATAATAAAAATGGAAAAAAAATTAAAAAACACCCTCAAACTATTTTGAACTATTTTGAATTTTCAGTTTTAGCACTCTACAATTTTGTACCTGTGGCTGCTAAACTTTTATGCATCTGGATCCTATATTGCCTCCAAATTGCATGAAAAGACCCATTTACGATATACCCAGAATTATTATAACCTGACTTTCACAGGGAATTTCACTGGATATCATATCATGGTTTCATTCATTGTAGCAGGAATCACCACTTGAACTCACATAATGGGAAGGCAGCTCGATCTCTACCACTTTTCATGAAACACGGTACAGTCATATGGGTGGAATCTGTCATTTCTCTCGCCAATGGCAGAGCAAAAAATGATTTCACATTTTCAATTATTAGATAGTAAACCAGTCAACTCTTACACCTTTCTGCCATAAGTTTCACAGTAATAAGATTCATTTGGTTATATATGTTAGCAGGTCATTCCATTTTTGCAGCTTCAGTAGCCAATTACAGAATAAATCATGATAGCTTTTGCGATCTGCAATTGTCATCCAACATTATCAGCATTGAGTCTTGAATGCAAATTCCAACAAATTGCTATTGTACAAAATATTTTTCATTCCACATCTTGTCCAAATACGATTTGCAGGCGGTAATATCGTGTCCCAAGGAAATTTTCTGGTTCAAACCAGGCTTCTTGAAATTGCTCCCATTGATTTTGCGGGAATGTCGATATTCATTTGTGATTGTATTGAAAATATTTACATCAAACGTGTTGATACTCACTTTTGGGCTCATCATATCTCTAACATAAGCAAATGCCAACTGATCCCGAGGATTGAAGACCTCTAATTCATTGAACAAAAGGCAGGAAAATAGGTTTGTTGGAAGGTT
>APFE030734999.1:135875-162797 GCA_000404065.3 Pinus taeda | reverse complement strand
CTACATTGGGATTTTCTCCCAAGGGTTGAAGAAAATGTAACTAGGTTTAGTATTTACAAATGTAATTTTGATCTTTGTAATTGTCAAGAAAAAAAAAATATTATTTTTGTAAATTATGAAAATCAGTTTCTTGCCCATTCCTTAGGTCTAGGAAAGTCAAAGAGTCAAAAAGCTCTTCTAGAGTATATATGTAAATGAGTCTACCTAGTAACTAGTTTAGCCTTCCAAGACCAAGCACAATCCTCCAAGATGAGCACAAAAGAAGTCTGCAAGCAAAGTGAGGCAAAAGACAGTCATGTCGGCCTAAAAGAATTAAATTAACTCATGTCGGCTCAATTTTAATAGACACATCTACTCATACTATCATGTTGGCTTAATAGGTGGACGAACTACTACAAATATCCTAATGAAATTTTCATATAAGCACAGTTCAAGATCTTGGATGTCTCTGAAGTTTTGGATGGAGTGCAGAGGTACAACATTTCGGATGAGCATAGAAGTATTGTATTTCAAATGGGTACAGACCAGCATCTTTATGTATTTTGGATGGGTACTCTAGAAGGAGAAAACACAGTCATGGTCTCGATATATTTGAAGATCCCTCAGTGATGTACTCTCGGCATACCTCTGTATCAGTATACATGTCTCGAATCACTGTCTCAGATTAATTATGATCCAACAACGATATACTCTCGGCATAACTAGACACAATGGCAATCACTGAATCAAGGTCAAGGTCACGATGAAGATCCAGATGAAGACAAGGTGATGATCTCAGTGAGAGTGCAGGTTATGATCTTGGTGAAGGTATATCTATAGTGAGACAGCCATGATCTTGGAGGATCTAGGTGCAACTCTCCTTCATATATATACATATGGAGAACTTGTTCAAGAAGACCTTGGTGAAGGTGCAGCAATGGTGTTGCAGCAATAATGAAGATCTCAGTGGTGCAATAGTGATGGCCTCAATGGTGCAGCAATGATGATGATCTCAGGAGTGACAAAGAAGAGGATTAGTGTCTTGGTCTTGGAGTGGCTAAATAAGTCAAGGGTCATGGTCTTAGTCTTGGTGTTCGTCAATTAGAATCTCTATAAGAAGAATTATGTGTGGGTTTTCCTCTCTAAGAGGGAGAGATTTTGGCCCTGGCAGAATGCCAACTTCTTGTGTTCTTGTCTCGTCGTGTTGATAGCAGTTTGATGAAGTAAACACACACGCTCATAATAAGAAGTATTAGAATATTTCTAATATTAGTTTAATGCTCATTCTTCTAGTTGTTTCTATTTTCCTTTCTTTAGCAGTTTCTTAGATGAAACTGAATCTTACATAGAAACTTGATGTTTCTATCTTTGTAAAATATCTCTGTATTATTATTGAGTATTGAGCTCAATCAATTCATTTGGAAATCCATATGCGTGTTTCGCACTGTTTTATGGTATCAGAGCCAAGACCCAAAGAGATTTCATATTCTCTGCATCCTAATCTTGTGAGTTTTTTCTGTCAATCCCTTTTAAGGTCGAGCCCTTTGTAAGCCAGATAGCCTTCACTGAGTCTTAGCTTCGGCTCTGCTCGCTGTGATAAAAGCTTACAGTCGTCTATCTCGATACAGAAGTGGATTTTTGGTTTTGTGGAATTTCAAGAACCAAGGGTTCTTTTGTTTATGCGAATTCCAGTTTTTTTCTTTTAGCAAAGTGAATCCCTGTCTGCTGTTGGCGTCAATATCAGAAGGTTATAGTCAAAACCCTACATCTTTAGTTCTGTTCTGAATATCGCAGGAAAGGCAGGAGTATCGCGTGATTTTTTTTTATGCTATTTTACTGAGATCCCACTCGAATTTTTCGCTAGCCAGATTAAAAAGACACACACAGGCTCGATCCGTGTTTCTGTTGTTGTTTCAAGTGCAATAGCAGTGAGCGAAGGAAGAAAGAAGATCATCCACGTGTCTTCACAAGGTAGCCGCAATTCTTATATCTCATATCCGCCATTATATCTCAGAACGATTGCACTCAGCGCGTGAAAGAACTTTTTCGACAAAGTTTGCCGCTGGACTACCGTCTAGTATATGCATGTGTCGCATTACTACCGTGGTTAGTATCTGCGTGTGCGTGTGTCGTATTAGTCACCGGAGCTGTCACCAGTTTACATTTACGGATTCGTCACCAGAGCTGTCACCAGTTTGCGTGTGTCACATTGCTTACGTATTTGCGGTAAGCGTGGACCATTCAATTTTTTATATAAAACTCGAGTATCTGTATTACGGATCCGGCAGCATATTCCTACTACCAAAAACCCGTGCAGCATCTACTCCAACTTGCAGGTTTTTTGTTTTGATATTTCAGTTGTTTTTTAATAAATCTCGCATATCAGTTTGTGGATCCCTCATTGGTGCTGTCGGACAGCGAGGCATCAATTTTTTTTTTCAGCAAACAGGAGTTTCAATTTTCATATTTCGTGCCACGACTGTTCCATTTTTTTCCGCAATCCGTGCCACAGTCACGTTATATTTTTTCTCGCACAGTCAGCACGTTTTTTTATCTCAGACAAATAATTCTCTATATCAGTGATCCGTATCCTGTTTTACATGGTCCGAAACTGCTAATTTTTTTTTGGCGTACAACAATTGGTATTTCTTCCTCAAAGAGCAATTTCGAGTTATTTTATATACCAGCGTTTATCAGATTCTGTTCAGATTAGTCAGATCTCACTATCTTGAGAAACAGACAGATGGCTTCACTAACCAATCTAATGCTGGAAGGTAGTCAACGCTTCAATGGCACAAACTACAACATCTGGAAACAAAGAATGTTAACCATTTTTGAATATAAGCGTCTTGACCAGCTCGTTCTCAAAAAGGAGCTCCGTCCTGGTACAGCTGGCACCGATTAAGACAAGTTTGATGATCGAAATCGAGAGGCAGTTATGCTTCTCAAGCTCTCTGTCGCTGATGATCAGTTACCACAGATTCCTTCTGGCAAGACAGCTGTTGAGATCTGGCAACAACTGAAGGACCTTCACGAGACATCCGACAAAAGCAGAGCCTTCTTTCTCAAAAATCAATTGTTCTCCATCATGATGGACGAACACACGTCTTTACAGGAACATCTCAATAAGATTAAAGATATTCGAGATCAGCTCGAAGCCATTGGTCGCACCATGGTGGAAGAAGATCTGGTAGTCATCACTCTGAAAAGTCTACCACAATCTTATGAGCACTTCATAGAAACTCTAAACATTACTGCCACTAATGTTGATCTAAAATTCCCAGACTTATGCACCAAACTTATGCAGCAGGATCGATGGAGACAACAGCTTGGTAGTGGTGCAGCATTAGCCTCTTCAGAAAATGCTTTTGCTGCCAAATATCAGTCATCTCAGTCCTTTCAGCAGAAAGGTTCTTCTCAGTCTTTTGATCCTGCTAGGAAGAAAACTGTGCAGTGTAACTACTGTCACAAATTTGGTCACATGAAGAAAGATTGCCGACAGAGAATTGCTTCTGAACAGAAGAAACAGGGAGCACTTCATCAGAGAGCAAATGTTGCAGAACATTCCGAGCAGACAGATTCTGTCGTTTACGCTTTTATGGCTAAAAGATCTTCCGATCATATTCCATCATCTGCATGGTACATTGACTCTGGTGCATCACGCCATTTCTCTCACAGGCGTGACTGGTTTATTGACTTCTCACCTTTTAGTGATTCCGTGGTATTTGGAGGAGGTGAAAAATACACAGTAGATGGCAAAAGTACAGTTCAAATTCAGTCTGGTGGACGCACACTTATCTTCCTGAATGTATACTATGTTCCTGGGATGGAAATTAATCTGTTGTCCGTCAGTCAGATTATGAGGAACTCTCCTCAGCTTGATGTAGTATTCAGTGTGCACAAATGCTCTATTATCGACAGGGAGACTAATCTTACAGTTGTTGTTGGCCTAGAAGATCATGGTCTATACAGGCTTCTTGACACTGGTAATTTTCCAGAAGTGGCTCTAGCAGCTCGTGCTTCTCCCATCAGCACTTTATGGCATCAGCGATATGGGCACCTAAATATGTAGTATCTCTCTCAGCTCTCTCGGGAAGAACTGGTGTCAGGGTTACCTGATATTCAAACTCAGCAGTTGGGTGTATGCGGTGCATGTCAAGCTGGAAAACAACATCGGTCTTCATTCACAAATGGAGAATCCTGGCGCACATCTAAGGTACTCCAGCTAATTCATGTTGATATTTGTGGTCCCATGAAAACATCTTCTATCACTGCTTGCAAATATTTTTTGCTTATTGTAGATGATTTTAGTAGAAAGATGTGGGTATATTTTCTAAAAAATAAATCTGATGCATTTAGTATATTTCAGAAGTTTAAAACCTTAGTTGAAAAAGAGTCTAGCTGTGATATCATGACTCTTAGGACAGATAACGGGGGGGAATTTTGCTCTTCTGCTTTTTCCAACTTCTGTGATACTCATGGCATAAAACGCCAGTTCACTACACCCTACACTCCTCAGCAGAATAGTGTTGTTGAACGTCGCAACCGCATGGTTGTTGAAATGGCTCGCTCCATGTTACAGCACAAGAATGTTCCCAACAAATTTTGGGCTGAGGCAGTCTAAACTGCTGTCTATCTTCTTAACAGATCACCCACTCAGGCTGTTAAAGGGAAAACTCCCGAAGAGGTGTGCTCTGGTCGTAAGCCTAAGATCAGTCACCTCAATGTATTTGGCTCAATTGCATATGTTTGGATTCCAGCTGCTAAGCGCTCCAAGTTGGATTCCAAAAGCCAGAAACTCATGATGACAGGGTACAGTGATCACCACAAGGCCTATAGACTAATAGATATTGGCACTGGTCGTCTTAGCTTCAGTCGGGATGTGTTATTTGATGAAGACAAAGGATTCTTTCAGTCTTCTTCTTCTTAGCAGTGTTCTACAGATCAACCTCACAGTGTTCTTCTTCCGGTAGGTCCACCTGATGGGAGGGATGATGCAGTATCAATGTTTGATAATACACTGCCTGAGCTTCCTCCGGAAAATAACACTTCTCTTGCTGCTCCTATTGCTCTTGACCCCTCTTCTTCACCTCCTAATGTTAGTTCCTCTACTCTTCAACCAAAATGGTGGGCTAAAACCATTGGTGATCTTCGGGATGATGAACTTCTTGAAGGACGCACGTCTAGACATAAGAGCACACAGCAGTCTACAGTAAATTTTGCGCTTATGGCTAATATACACAGTATCTTTGAGCCTCAAACTTACTCAGAGGCTAAGGGTACACCTGAATGGGAACAGGCTATGGATGCTGAATTTCAGAGTCTTCAGAAAAATCATACATGGACTCTTTCTGATCTTCCTGAAGGAAAAAAACCCATTAGCTGCAAATGGGTATATAAAGTGAAGTACAAAGCCAATGGAACTCTAGACAAGTATAAAGCTCGTCTTGTGGCTTGAGGATTCTCACAGAAGGAAGGCATTGACTATGAGGAGACTTTTGCTCCTACAGCCAAACTGAGTACCATACGGCTTGTCCTTGCTCTAGCAGCTCAGTTTAAATGGAAAGTTCATCAGATGGGTGTAAAAAGTGCTTTCCTAAATGGTGACTTACAGGAAGAAGTCTACATGACACAGCCTCCAGGATTTAAGATTGCCGGTCAAGAACAGAAAGTGTGTAGATTAGCTAAAGCTCTATATGGATTGAAACAAGCTCCTCGGGTTTGGTACATGGAAATTGATCAGTACCTGACAGATCATGGTTTTCAGCGGAGCCCATCTGATGCAAACCTGTATATCAAGCATACTGGTGATGATATCTTGTTTGTGGTTGTCTATGTAGATGACCTTATCATTACTGGCAACTCTGCACATTTGATCCATGGGATCAAACAAGACTTATGCAGAACTTTTGATATGACAGACTTGGGACTTCTTCACTACTGTCTGGGGATTGAAGTTTGGCAGACTGAGAATCACATCTTTCTCTCTCAGTCCAAGTATGCCAAAAATTTTGTGGACAGGTTCATAATGCAGGATTGCAAACCAGCCACGACTCCTATGGAACCAGGGCTCAAACTTTCAGCTCAGTCATCCTCTCCTCCTGTGGATGAAACTTTATTTAGACAATTAGTAGGCAGTCTTATCTATCTTACTGCCACCAGACCAGACATCAATTTTGTCGTGAGCTACATTTCCCGCTTCATGTCCACTCCTAAAGCTGACCATTGGATAGCAGCAAAGCGAGTGTTACGATATGTGCGTGGCACTTCTAATTATGGACTTCTATACACTCGCACTTCCGATCCTATACTCAGTGGTTACACAGATTCTGACTGGGCCGGTTCAGTTGATGATCGTAAATCTACAGCTGGATATGTATTTAGTCTAGGATCTGGTGTTGTCACCTGGACTAGTAAGAAGCAACAAGTCGTGGCTCTCTCCTCAACAGAAGTAGAGTATCGAGGAGCAGTTAAGGCATCCTGTGAAGCAGTTTGGCTTCGACGTATGCTTGCAGATATGCATGCTTCCCAGACAGGTCCTACTTCCTTGTTTTGTGATAATCAGGGAGTTCTCAAATTTGCCAAAAATCCCGTCTTTCATGAACGCACAAAACATGTGGAAACTCATTGCCACTACATTCGCCAGCTTGTTGAAGACGGATCCGTTCAGTTGAGATATGTTCCCACAACAAAGCAGCCCGCAGACATCTTCACCAAGCCTCTTCGTCCTGCTAAGTTTGAACAATTCAGGGGGTCTATTGGTGTTGTAAATAGATTGAGCATTAAGGGAGGGTATTAGAATATTTCTGATATTAGTTTAATGCTCATTCTTCTAGTTGTTACTATTTTCCTTTCTTTAGCAGTTTCTTAGATGAAACTGAATCTTACATAGAAAATTAATGTTTCTATCTTTGTAAAATATCTCTGTATTATTATTGAGTATTGAGCTCAATCAATTCATTTGGAAATCCATATGCGTGTTTTGCACTGTTTTAAGAAGAAGACCAAGATAAGATAAATAGTAAAAGAATTTCACAAATTGTTATCAAGTATAGAAGAATCTATCTAATGCCAATTGCCCTAGATTCTTCAACATGGTATCAGAGGTAAGGTGCTAAAGTCAACTGATAGGCAGCAAAAGAGACATACAAGGATCTGTCTTCAACACATCAAAGCAGGTTGAAAGGATTAAAGGAGCAAGTATACAACAAGCAAGTCTACAACAGTCATTAAGTATCAACTTTAGTAATTGAAGTCATGCACTCAACTCATGCTCAGTTTGATGGAGTATATCAGTGATCCTCACTTCTTGATCACTGAACTTTCTACATGCCATAAAAGATAGTCTCAGGGATATATATATATATATAGATAGATAGATAGATAGATATTGCAGAAGTAATCCAAGGAATACCTCTCACAATCCATGTCTCAATATAGTTATTACATCAAGGGATTTTCGGTGATGAGACGGTCTCTCTATACAGTGCCACCCACAGTTTAGTTATGTTATTCAGTGATATGTTTTGGCTCTCTATACGTTGCATCTCTACACAACTCTATGCACATAGACATCACTGTCTCAATGCCGTACCACATCAATATACTTGTCACAGTCTCAAACTCTGTCTATGAATATGATCTCAATAGCATGATGCTCGAATTTGAACATAGTATCATGTCAACAATATGTTGAAGTCAAAAATACCTTAAAGATGAATTGGGAAGGTCATGAAGCAGTTTCGGTGATGTCAAGTCCACTGATGTCATGGTGCTAGAAGGTCTCCAAGGAATTCGTGATGAAAGGATACAAATGATGGGCAGCTCAAGCAAAAGAAGCATCAAGGTGAAGATCTCCTCTTCACACACCAAGTAAGTATCTTTCAATTTTATAATCAGATTTGGTTAAATGATTTCATGATTGCAAGGGGATTTATAAATCGGTTAGATAATCGAAATTCCTTGCATAGAATAAGGAGGATTGTCATAATCCTCATAGAAAAGGGAAATCATTGATATCTATGAAAAGGTCTATGAAGGTCAAGCATTGTTTGAATCCATCAAGAAATTCATAGGATTCATATGATATCACTTAAAAGTCCTCTCATATCTAAATAGTAGAAGAGGAGACATAAAGAGATATATGAAATGCTAGATATACTCTTGGAAATTAAAGTAAAGAAGGTCACTTAGACCTACACAATAGTGAAGGTATCAAAAAATGAAGGAATAACTTCATGAAGATATAGGAAAGATGATAAGAAGGAAGTCATCATTGATGAGCAAGGTAACAAATATCAGTGAACAAAGAAGGTTACCTCACCCGACAATTTGTGGTCTCTATGTAGATAGAGAAAGACAAGTTGCAATCTATAGTATTAAAGGATGAAAGAATTTAACCATGTGCAGAAAAGATAGGCAAGGTTGACAAAAATAAGTATAGTTAAGATTCAATGCTATAGAAAGATTTTGGAAGTTATATCACTGAAAGATGGAGGAAGCTAAAGGAAAGGGCCAAGGAAAGAGGGAGTATCAAATATCTTCTATGAGTAAGATAGTATCTCTCACAAAAGGATCCTATCATAAGCTCCTATATCTTGTGTTCTAAGATATGACAATGATAATAAGATACATCATGGCATTATGAAAGCATTAGAAGCAAGAGCTTGTGACATCACCATGAGAATAATGAAGGACAAAAAGGATAAAATCCATGGCAGTCAAACATGAAGGATATAGCTCTTGGGAATCTCATTGAACATTAAAGGAAAAAAATATGTCATCCAGGACAAGGCTCATCATACATCAGAAACATCTGCCAAATGGGGATATGCAAGATCCTAAAGTTTCTCTAATGGAATCCTCATCGGAGGGTTCACTAATCTAGAGAGGAAGCAAGTGTTTCATCAAGAACTCCAACTTATGGAATTCAAGGGATAATGGTGTGATGACATGAAGCAGATCAATGGATTGAAGACCTCTTCAATCAAGGAAGTTGTTGGAAGAAGCCTAGATGACCTAAAGGCAAAATGAGGTATGTATGCTTGTATTTAATATTATAATGTCATGCCATATGGTTGCAGGTAACAATGGATCATTACTTCTATCTTGAGAAGCATGATCAAGAGAAAAAGGATCTTCTCCTCTGAAAGAATGCAGGAAGGCATAAATCACACTAGATGAAATCAACATAATATGTCCTCATATGAAGTATGAGGTAGTTGACTAAGAAACTCTGATTAAAAGCTCCAGGAAATGGAATGTGTGAGGAAGGAAGAGATCGCGAGATATGCAACCATGATGAAGGCAACCAACATCCAAAAGACCAGGAAGATTTGACTAGGAAATCTCCTAGAAAGATATAAAGACTCTGATGAAAAGTTCAAAAAAAAAAAGGATAAAGACCCTTGACAATGGATATCTTTGGGAGATATGTCAATAAGTGTGCAGGATGGTAATACCTACAAGAAGATGTCATGATAAAGAGTCATCTCATAAGGTATGATTTAATTTAATATGATGTTTTGATTTCTTGAATAATATATGGATGAGTTCATGTAGGGCTACTAGAACAAGACTTGTAAGTACAAGTACAACCAGCGTTCATCCGATGGATGGAAACTCCTAAAAGAAGTGTGGAGAGAAAAGAAGTAGCCATATGAAGAAAGTTCTAGATGTATACCAAGAAGGCTACTTTCCATGAAGAAAGGAATGACATGAAAAAATAAGAAGGAAAGTGATCGATGGTTGTTGCCCTACAAGGAAGAAGCTCAACTAAATTTCATGACATCAAGGAGAGAAGTTGATCAAGCAGCTAAAGAACCCATGAAGAAGAAGTTGATGATGTATAAAATAGTCCCTAGCTATGAGGGAGCTCTGACAGGTCCCTGATCAAGAGGGAGTTTGAATTAGATCACCTCTAATTAGAAAGGAGTGGCAATTGTGTTTTTTCCATTTCATGTGTCATGCACTAGACCAGGACTAACAACCGTAAGTCTAGATAAAGGCCATGAATGGAAATGTAGACACATGATAGACACAACATTCTTGTCTTCACTTGGGAAGAAAGAATGGGAGGATTGGGTAATCATCTGGCATCCGATACTCTTTGAGGATGTGTAGGGCATCCAAGATAAGAGTAGGCAAGAGGATTGATGTTCTTTAAGGGTTGGAACCCAAGATAAGAATATTCCTAGAAGGTCATACTCAGTGAACACCCAGGTGGGTATGTACCTTGAGAGACAATGATGAAGGTGTCTATAAATCATTGGTCTTGCTAGCATTGTAGCTCATGGTCTCATGGAGAGATGGAGATGTTAGTCAATGCTTTGCACTATGACAATGTTGATTGATAATATGTTATACAAATGTGATTACCAATCTAATTCTTCTTATGAGAAATTCTTCAGATGAGAATGACCAAGTACCATTATAAATACCCCCTAGTTAAGAGGGAGTGTTGAAGAAAATGTAACTAGGTCTGGTATTTACAGATGTAATTTTGATCTTTGTAATTGTTAAGAAAAAAGAAAATATTATTTTTGTAAATTATGAGAATGAGTTTCTTGCTCATTCCTTAGGTCTAGGAAAGTCAAAAAGTCAAATACATGTGTAAAGAGCTCTTCTTGAGCATATATGTAAATGAGTCTACCTAGTAACTAGTTTAGCCTTCCAAGACCAAGCACAATCTTCCAAGACCAAGCACAATCTTCCAAGATGAGCACAAAAGAAGTCTGCAAGCAAAGTGAGGCAAAAGCCAATCATGTCGGCCTAAAAGAATTAAATTAACTCATTTCGACTCAATTTTAATAAACACATCTACTCATACTATCATGTCGACTTAATAGGTGGACGAACTACTATAAATACCCTACTAAAATTTTTGTATAAGCACAATTCAGGATCTCGGATGTCTCTAAAGTTTCGAATTGAGTGCAGGGGTACAGTATTTCGGATGAGCACAATAGTATTGTATTTTGGATGGGTACAAATCAACATCTTTGTGTATTTCGGATGGGTACTCCAGAAGGAGAAAACACATTCATGGTCTCGATATATTTGAAGATCCCTCAGTGATGTACTCTTGACATACCTGTCTCAGTATACATGTCTCGAATCACTGTCTCAGATTTATTATGATCCAATAGCGATATACTCTCGGCATAACTAGACACAATGGCAACCATGGAATCAAGGTCAAGGTCACGATGAGGATCCAGATGAAGACAAGGTGATGATCTCAGTGAGAGTGCAGGTTATGATCTTGGTGAAGGTATATCTATAGTGAGACAACCATGATCTTAGAGGATCTAGGTGCAACGCTCCTTCATATATATACAGATGGAGAACTCATTCAAGAAGACCCTAGTGAAGGCGCTGCAATGGTGTTGCAGTGGTAATGAAGATCTCGATGGTGCAATAGTGATGGCCTCAATGGTGCAACAATGATGATGATCTCAGTAGTGACAAAGAAGAGGATTAGCGTATTGGTCTTGGAGTGGGTAAATAAGTCAAGGGACATGGTCTTGGTGTTCTTCAATTAGAATCTCTATAAGAAGAATTATGTGCAAGTTTCCCTCTCCAAGAGGAAGAGGTCTTGGCCCTGGCAAAATGCCAACTTTTTGTGTTCTTGTCTCGTTGTTTTGGTAGCAGTTTGATGAAGTAAACACACACACTCATAATAAGAAGAAGATCAAGATAAGATAAATAGTAAAAGCATTTCACAAATTGTTATCAAGTATAGAAGAATCTATCTAATGCTAATTACCCTAGATTCTTCAACACCAGGTTCTTATAAATGTAACCCAGTTCTCATTGTTGAGCATGGTTTTTGAAGCTTATGCTTATTGTTACTATACTGAAATTGTTATTGAACTAAATAAAGTGAATGTCTTTGGGGTTACTAGCTTCTCTTGTGGTGCATTCTTTGGTTGATGAGGTATACCTGTTTCATTTAATGTTGTTATTCATTTGATTTTACATTGCTATCTAGTTGGTTTTTTGTGCATTTGCCTGAGGACACTATTGTCCAGGGATGGGAGATTTGCAGCTATCTCAAAACTCCTATGGGCTTGGTATAGTTTGTGCTCTTGCTGTAGCTTGTTATTTTCAGTTGAATGACAAGCTCAACTTGGCCTCTATATGCCAAGTCTCTTTTGCACTACCAATTGGTTTGCAGGCATTTGTGTGTCCAAAGGATAGGTTGTCAAGTCTATTGGAGTGTGAGGACTTCTTCGGTTGGAATAGTCACCTCCAAGGATATCAAAAATCCCACACGTTGTTCAAGCCAACAATCTCATAATACATCAAGAGATTTATTTAAAAAGGGGTTGCATGAGCCTTTTGCTTCTTTTCCATCTCTAAAAAATCATATATTTTCTTCTTTCATTTGTGCACATATTGATTTTATCATTTGAGGTTAAGTTGTTGGATTTTAATCTTAACTCTCACTCATTAAATCAACTCTTTCAAGCTAATCTTAGTGAGGGAATTTATAATATAAAATGTATTTTATACTTGTATTGGATTTCTAACTCTTTCTTTCTCATGCATGTGATTTACTCTCACATATTTCAACACTATTTCTTTTTCATGCTAACTCTTTTGCTTGTTTTCCTATAGGTGTTATTGGAGGAAATTCAAGTTTGAAGAAAGAAATTTGAAGCATAAGCTAAGGAACCCTTTTCCATTTGAAATCTCAAGCCCAGATACCTCCTTCTGATCATTTCTCCTCTTCTTCTAAAGCCTCATTCTTTTGAGGAACTGTAACTATTATTCACCTCAGGGGTTTAGGTCTTTACTTTGTAACATCTCACAAGTAAATATTTAAAATCTTACACTTGTAACTTTGGCAAAGAGTAAGTTTAAAGTGCATATTGTAAGCTCTTCCCAAGCCCCTCATTTCTATAAGATGACCTTATTTTCTAATAAAATAAAAATTTTGCTTTGAGGGACTTTGGAATTTTTCTCATGGAATCCCCTTTCCTCATTTGAGGGAATTCTTGTGGGGAGACTAATTTTTCTTCTAGTTTTTGTTAGCTTTCTAGCACTTAACTTCATTTTGTGCATGCTTAAAATTAACACATTTCACTCCACATGCAATTTTTCATAATCTTGTATATAAATTCTCACATGCATAAGCTTCAAACTTGTAAACTTGAGCAAATCTTATCTCATGTGTAAACACTTCATACTTTGGCAAGTTTTAATTGCTTCATAATTTCTTTAAGTACATGCTTCACTACTTGGTCAATTTATGCTATATATCATGGACACAATTTGAGAACTATCATTTTTTTTAAACAATTGTAGCTTAAAGCAATATATTCCATTTTACTTACCTATTTTCCATTTAATGGTGCAAACACATATGAGCTCATTTACATTCTAGTCTCTCAAGTTTTGCGACTATCTTATTTCTCTTTGAAGCATTTGCATGTAGCATTATTTTAATTGAGGAATTAACACAATTTGCATTTCATCTAAGCATTTTAGTATAGGAAGGCCCCAAACCTCACTAAAATTTTACCTCCAACATAAGTTGGTTGAAATAAACATCTTAGGGACCCTTTATTCCTCTATGGATTCCTCACTATGAGACCCAAATCTTTGGGCATAGGTGAGGTCTAAGGATTGAAAAGTTCAATTGCAACCTTGTTATAGAGGTAGTTAATAAAATTAACCAAGAGCACTTCCCATCACATTTACTTTACTTGTCTCTTGATGTTTTGAGTTATATTGCAAAATTTATTTTCAAGAAACATTGCAAAGCAAGTATTATAATTCTTCAAATTGGTAATAAGTGCTCTCATTTCATGCTAGAGTCTAATTCCATATTGACATCTTGATTTAGCATTTAGCATCTCTCATTTTACTTTCTATTTTTCAAAATAAATTTTCTAATTGTTGAGTTTTGGCAAGATATGTTTTGATTCATTAATTGATTTTATATCTTACAAATATCTTGTGCTAACAACTTTAATTTGCATTTCAGGGTTACTTTGTTTTCATTATTAGAAACATTCCATCTTTACTTTGAACAAATGTATCTTTTATTTTGTTGAGCAAATTCTTTATAAGGCACTAATTTTATAGTTTTATCATGCTAATGATTATTATTGCTCATAATTTTTAAAGGTAATCTACTTTCACTTTAACATCTCTCCTAGAACCTCACATTTATTTTAACTTAATTTTCCATATTAGGGACCACCCCACATAACTAACCTAGGAGATAGCTTAAACGGAGAGAGAAGGGAATTAGTGTGACAGGTCCTTCTCTTAGTTCCCTACCACCAACCACACCTTGTGTAGTGGAAGGCTTTTCTCACTGACTTGTAGGGAGGTGTAGGCGGCAAGGTCAACACACCCAATGGGTTAGCCATTATACTAGTAAGGATAACAACCTTTTAGGTAAGTGTGCCATGCAGCAGTCTAACCAAGGTCAAGTATTCACCCAAACTAAGCCATCAATATCCCATCAAGCATCTCAAAGGGACTAGGAGACCTAGTGCTCTCCTATCTAGGTGAAAACATTTTGGAGTAACGCCAAAAGCTAACTTGGCTTACCATTTCTAATGCAAGTTTGGGTGAGAATAGAACTAACCCCTTTGATTTTATTTCCTTCCTTGTCGCATATGTAAAAGTACATGAAACTTCACGGCTAGTAAATTAATTTAACTTGCTAGAGGGAACATATCAAGAAAGTGCAACATATTAGACTTTATTGAGTGACAAGCATCAATTACACTTGTAGAATAGTGAATCCATTTTTGACAAAAAACTTTTGTGTGGATTGATTTATTATCCACTAAATTCAATCAAGTGATTCGCACCTCATGACTCAATGGTATGGCGTAGGTTGCAAAGCTCTCCCTTTCTAGCTTAAACATGCCTTCTCCTATGATCATCATTCTTTTCCTAGCCTTGAAGCTTCCTATCAATGCCTCCTCCAGCACAAGAAACACCTCTTCATCTCACGAAGGAGATGTGAATTGCGTGCTTCTCTTCTCCATATCCGCAACAATTTTTGGTGCACCATCTTTTCCCACCACTCTCCCCTCCCATTAGATCTCAATCCAGATTCCATGTTCTCGTCCCTCTACTCTATATGATGTTCTTGGATAGGCCCAATTCAAGTCACCTCTCCTCCCTTTCTTGCTATTTATTCTCATATCGAGATATCTAAGAAGTTGCTTGGAAGATGAGTATTAGCAAAGCAGCAGATAATGATTCCAAGCAAAGTTCTTTAAGCATGGTCTTCATGCCCTAGATTGCTACTTGGTCAACCTGTTTAATCATTTGCTCATATAGGTTTTCCACAAGCTTGGTCGTAGCACACTATTCACCTAATCCATAAATCAGGTTCTAGTATAAATCAAAACAACTACAGAATGATCATGGTAGTCCACACCTCCAAACTCTATCCTATGATGCTTCACTTGAAGCTCTCTAAAGAGCTTGAGAGGAGACTCTTTAGAGATAGAGAACAAGAAGGGTTCTATTTGACACATTAGAACATTGACCACATCCTATACTCTCGGCCATCATTGAGGAGGCACAACATCACTCTTTGAAAATCTATTGTTGCTTTATAGACCTTTGCAAAGCTTTTGATTCTATCCCCTATTAAGGGCCTTGTTCTAGAGACTCAGAAGCATCAATATTTTCAAGACGCTCTTGACCACCACTATGCATCTTTATGAGTCAATTCTTGGTCATCTTTGCATTGCTCATGGGATGTTTGACTTTATAAGGAGTAACAATGGGTCAAATAGGGGTACCCTTCATCCCCCACCCTTTCTAGTATCTACATAAATGAGATTAAATCCTTTCTGCATGATCATATCCAAGACAACAATGTGTGCCGCCTCCATCAACTTTTGATTTCTATCATGTTCTTCATTGAAAATGCGGTACTCTTGGCGTCATCTTTGAGAGGGCTACAAAGACAGTTAGATGCTTCGGCACTTTTTTGTGATCTACAAAAGTTGATGGTCAACTTGGGTAAAACCAAGGTGATGATCTTCAATGTGTCGAAGAAGTTTTCTATTAGACCATCGTTTCCTTTTCAAATGAGAGGAGATTTAGATCACCAACACTTGTACTTATTTGGGAGTACAATACTCAAGGCCTTGGTTCAATATTTGACATGCTCTTCAACCTCATGTAAATGAAGGTTATGGATCATTAACTTCTCTTGAGAGACAATGTTTCTAACACTATTTTCAAGACATTGCATCCAGAATATCTCTTATGGGTTTTCCTTATCCGACCATAGTTCTTTATGTTTCAAAGGTTTGGGGCCTTGTTTACTAGAAACTGAATGGGCTTCAGTCGAGCAAAGGCAGATCCTTCTCCTTCGACTCCTCATCAAATGCAAGTAGACAGTCCCCCAACACATCATCCTTATAGAATTTGGTGCATGACCCTCACAACTTGAGACTAATTTTCTCCCAGTTTCACTTTTGCATCACATTCAGAGTTTCACCAACTTAGCAACGAGCGAAGACAAATACCTACAACTAGCATATCACTCATCTAAGTCCATTTCCTTATCTAGTCCCCATGGTCGCACTAGGTGTTGGTTTGTAGGGATCTTATGCCTTTTGGATCCCGTTGGTATTTTAGTAGATTAATTTCCTCCATTCAGATAATCCATGGATGCACCTATCCACCTTCTATGTACTAAGCAAGAGTTGAACAGAATCATCGGAGATGACATTTACATATAGTAGGTCACTCAAACCAAACCCCCAGGGTGGGTTACAATCTAAGATGGTCTTCCATATTCAGCAATTCATAGAAGTAAAGGATGGACTCATCATCTAATCCCGATCTTCAGATCCCCCCTAAGCCAATTCTGAGAGGGCTCACATAGAATTCAAGTTGCGATAAACCACCAAGTTGTACAGGCAGAGAGGATTTATGAACTTTGCCATCATCCTAGCGTGGAAAGAGAGGAGCACTTCATATTCCACCACCCCATTTATTATGAGATTCGTGGGAGATTTCCTTGCTTGTTTGGGGGGATCCAGACCCTATCCAATTTCTTTTGGTACGCAGATCAAAGATGTCTAGCCATTTAAATGCAAGAGTCCCTCAGACCTCATGCACACATTCTCTAGCCTCATACTAGACCAAATCCCACTTAGCAGATTACTTCCTTCTTTACGATGCTCCCATTAGCTAGGGGCACCAAACGAAAATTTGATAGCAGCATTACCTCTGACTCCAAATCAATGCGGACGCAAGCAACCATTTCCCCTCCTCGTAGTCCTCAATAAAATTGCCAGACCATATCCCTTACCAATAAGTATATGAGATCACCTACACATCAAAGGAGGGTTACTTCTTCTAAACAACAATGTAGTAGGTGGCCTAGATCTTCCCCCAGCTCTTCCTCGACACACCATTCTATCTCGATTTTTCTTCATTCGATTTTCGATCCTAGGAGAGATAGGGTCTATTGGACAATGATCTAGTCCTTGGATCCCTTCCCTCTACACATCTCCCTCTCGTTGCAGCTGCCCACATTCAAAGTTGAGGATTTTCAATGACCTCATGCTTTACATTGATTACTGTTCCTTGTATCGGACACATTTTGGTACTCTTGCTTTGCATTGACAACATTGTACTCAGCAGTCTGATTGGCCTACTTATGTGGTCACTTGTTGGACATTAGTATAATTATCTCATCTTATCTAGTGCATTTATCTCTCATTACAAAGCAAACCTTCGGCTTAATAAAGCTCTAACAGGTAAGATTTACTATAAATATACTCTGATTTCTAAATCTTTAAAAGGATGGATCTTCAACTGTCTAAAGCTTAGCTGAAAAGAAACTCATAGATATAGTTCTGATGAATGTATATTGTTGATTATTTCCTAGGCTGAAAAACAATTCCTCATAACACCAAGGCTTACTTCTGTTAATCAGTAATTAAAAAAAAAAAAAGATGTAAAAAAATGCTATAACTTAGAATTACCAAGTGCAAATTCAAATTCAAATACAAATACGATACAATGCAGAAAAAACATGTATGGAAAACATCAAATATGGACAAAATTAGGAGTATACATCTCACTAACACTAGAGCTCCGCAAAAATTCAGATTCAGTTTTGATTATTTTGGTCAAAAATTTGTTGACAATACCAAACCCAAACTGAACTGGATTTTTGTTGAATTTCCATACTAGAAGCTCTGATTCAGCCAAACTTAGTAAATATGCAATAACTTCCCTTTCATTTGCCTGAAACAGTTATACTACAATGATTATACCTAAGATAACAATAAGTGAATTTCTGACATCGAGATGCTAATAATATCCTCACCTGCCATGACCTTTCCCAGTCTAGGGGCATTGGCCAAGCTCCAAACCATGCACCAATCAGAGCTCCATATGCAGGTAAGCAGAGTGCATAATCAATACCTCCTAAAAGCCTGCAAATATTCATTATTTGCTACATAAATATTCCATCAACAAGGAACTAACTCACGGAGTGCAAAATATTTTTCCTGCATTCACTTCCTTGAAATAGAGAGATTCCATTGTATATTTCACAAAGTGAACAAGTTCCAAACATCGTACTAAAAGGATATGGATTAAAATAATTGAAAATGGTAATCTGATCATAGTATTTCCGTTCGTATTATCTCCAATATGTATAGTCAGTGTTCAAACCTTTGCACCACTTAAAGATAGATGGTTATGAAAGGGTGTTTAAATTTGTGCTCAACTTAAGTAGTGGCACAAACAATAAGGACAAACTTACACAGAAGTTTGAATACGGCAGGAAAACCAGATACAAAAATTTTACTGCTCACTAGGTCTGCAAGGCCCTAGCGGATGTTCATCTATAGAATTTACCAGATCTTACCCCACCATTCTATCCATTTGAAAATTAATCAATGCACATTCTGAATGCAACTCATATTTATATTATATTATTTAAAGTCTCCTCAAACAGTCTGTGTAAATGTAAAGTAGGCTTATATATATATATATATATATATAGAGAGAGAGAGAGAGAGAGCATTAAAACAATCATACTGACTTCATATGTGCAAAAACACGCTGCCAATCTTGCCATGATGCACCAAAAACAGTTGCCGCTGGTACAACCTGCCAGATGCCTAAATTGGTCATTGTTCAAGGGATCAACAATACAAAATCTAATTTTCAGTTTTGCGATCTTTTAATAAATTTAAAAATATTAATGCAAAACATTTAAACACTGTACAAAAGTGGCTTATAACAATTGAAAAGAAGCTATTTCAATATTAATATAGGAAACATAATAGTTGCCATTTTTAATTTAACTGCAGGCTAAACCCTCTTAATGCCAAACAAGAAGATATTGTTGACGTTAAAGATGAGATGAGATACTACAAAAAGCATAAAAATGAAAAGACGACAGGATGAAAGGATGCTTAGATTTCTTTGTTAGAAAGCCAAAAGCATGGATCAGATGATTGATGATGGCATGAAAAATCAAAAGATTTAATTCCATAATGCCCGTCCATGTGGAAATATGATCCGTCTACCACTTCCTCAATGTCTTACTTTCAGTGCCAGGACTGATTATTCGAAATCTCATATCTTTCTCAGTCTTATGCTCAAACATAGATTTACCCAAATAAGGGAGGTGGAAATGTCCACAATAAGAAAGAAATTGTTTGAAATCTCAGTCAAGCAATGTAATCATTAAAACAAATAAGAACTTTTATTGTTTCATACAAGGCAGGATACTAACTATTAGAATCACAAAGAATTAGTCTATGCCCAACTACTACAGTTTTTTAGGCCATTCATCAAACAAACCAAAATACAACAGCAGTGAATCTCAAGAAGTTCAAACATGCTTTAAGATAAGAAAAATTTAGTAAGCCACAAATGACCAAAGAATGTAACCAATTAACATCAGAATGAGGAGCCGCTGATGTTAATTTTTCAATACAAGATCTGATTTATGATTCTTAACAATTTATTTTATACCCAGAAATTAAATTCACCGTAGCAAAGTAATTTTTTTCTGAAAACTGATGAATAAAAAATACACTGACATTTAACTTAAATAATTTAGAGCAGAAATTTGCCCAACAAATTCTCCTTCACTTTTCTAAATTAGGGCCTCCTTTAACATGGAAAATGACCCGCAGAGTATACACAAAAAATACAGTGATGGAACCTGGCAACTCAGCCCATCAGAAATCTGGCTTGCACCTGTGCTGGTTGTCCTTCACAATATCAGAACCCCTGTATCAACTCGGCCTCCTCTCAAGTCTAGCATCAGGCCTCTCAGCCTCAACAGTTTAGCCTGCTCCTCCACATAGCACACCCCCAGCCTGCCCACAGATGAATCTTGGCCCTCCTCTTGTGCACTCAACCGGCAAAGTGTGTAGCTGCTACACACTTTTCACCTCTCTTCAGTCTCCAGTCTCTCACTCGCTTGAGTAAATCGCTCTCCCAAGAATGGATGTATCTTCACCCTCCCTTAGGCTTCTTTTATAATTTCTCATTGAGCTAGATTTCAAACCCTAGATCTCCTAAGTGATGAATGGCTAGGATTAGACACTAAGCCTTGTTGGAAAATATGGTAGCCATGGTCGGTATTTTGATTTTCATCTTGCAAAAGAAATGGGAAATTTGAATTTTTAAATTTGCCTCCAAATTTATTTCAAGTTGGCCTCATGATGTTTTAGGTTGGCTGGGCGCCTAAAAACCCATTTGACCCCCACTTGAAGGCTATATAAAGGGGATCATTTCTATTCATTTGGACACATCAATTTTGTTTCACGCATCTCCAATCCAGCAAAATTACAAGTGGGCCGAAATTTCGGGAGAGCGAAATTTTAGGAACTTGGATTTTGACATGGCACTTGATCATGATTTTGGTTACTGGTTTGGCTATTCTTTTACTATTGTTATTTATGATGTACTGCTGAATCTGGAAACTCTCTCTCTCATAAGGAAGAACTTTTTCTGGGTTTTGCCCTTTTGGCTGTGTGCCTAATTTCTGTGTCTTGTGTTTCATGGTTTCTTGACATCTCTACTCTGATTTTTTACTGCTCTTTCATGCTTATGAATGATTTTCTCATAATTGTGTAAATAGGTAATTAGATAATGCTAATAATGTTTTGATGCTGCGAAAAACATGAAAATTACTCTAAGTTATGCCCAAGATAAAATTTCAACATGGTATCAAAGTTGGGGGGCATTCAAGAGTAGTCATGAAGGCCCAAGTTCTGTATTGTACTCCATGTGGAGGTCTAAACTGAGGTAGCCAAAGTCTGAAATAAGGCCAAAGTAATTAAAGGTCCGGTTCAGGTATTTGTGTCTCTATTCATGCAAGTCTATTCTCTTTGTATTCTTTACAAATGTGCGAACTGTTTATGAACTTGGTGAAGCTCCCATTCAAAGACCTGAGGTATCATAAAGCATCCAAAGTCTGATGTTCATGGTCCAAGTTTTTTTTGTAGCCCAGTTCCATAATTCGACCCTTCCTTCTCTGCAAGATGATACGAATTTCTAAGTTTTGTAACACGAATCTTCAAAGAACCTATCCGAACTCAGTTGAAAGTTCTTAAACTAATTTGGAAAGTGAAGTTATGTATTATGAAGTTCTGTGGCATTGTATGAAGCATTGTTTCTATGTTAACTGAAACTCCTGAGACTCCTCTTCCCTGTGGCATGCGGATTTTTAAGGCACTTGAAAATCCTCCTTCATATCTGACCAATCCTGTGGCAAGTTCTGATCCTGTGGTTAAATGTTTACATATGTATTCTTCATGCGAACTTCTCTATAACATTTGTTGGATTGTCTCTCCTATGGAAAATCGGAATTTCTGTGGCTCTATATTCCTAATTCAAATGTGCGTGTGCAAAGGTGGAATGCCTATTGTGATCTGAAGATGTCAGATTTATCGAATTCCTATCTGAATGAATTCATGTGGACCTGAGACCATATGAAGCTCTTTCATTAAAAGCCTAGTCAAAATTCTATGTGATCTGATTATATCTCTGAGTTATAGATGCTGGCAGTATAACTTGTGTGCTAACGATATGGCTGAATGACCTTAAGTGATAACAGGACTCCTAAATATTAGTACCTTGATATGGTAAGTGACGTTGTTTGACATGGCAATAACCTTGACCTTGTTTGATTTGGCAATAATTTTGTTCTGTATGGCAGTACTATATAAACAGTGACATAAGACAGAAATTCCTATGCTCATGTGAACGATACGTAATGACAAAATGCTCTCCCAACTGTGGTATATATCAGTGAAAATAATGTATGGTAAAGTGTTCTAATGACAGTAACGATAAGTGTCTTTATGAAAATAAGATATATGGCATTGACATCTTCAGTATTATGTGTGACGATGATCCTAGCACCTTGATGGGTGACAATAATCCTAGTACAGTGTGACGGTGACCTTGTTGATGAATGACATGGTAGTGACAATGTTACATGAAGACAGTAACCTTGATGGTAGTGACTTCGAAGCTCAATTCAAGTTTAAAGTCAATAAAGGAAAGCTTGGAGCTCTATGACAAGAACCCTCTGAAGCCTCAAGCACGTAAATTCGAGAACCTCATCAAATATATTTCCCATGTCACCTTGCCAAAACTAAGACCTATTAAGGAATTGATGACATATATATATATATATATATATATATATATTAAAGATGTTGGTTGATATGCATCTGAGCCAACCTTTCTGAGATAAAATTTACTTTGCTAAAGGTCCTGATAATTCTAAAATTTCTGATTCAATCCTGATACTTTACTAAAGGTTCTGATAAGGTCCTGAGAATTTGTTCTGCCTTGATGGATTTTACTGAATTATCTGCAGCATGAATATTGATGCAAGGATGAAGTATAATTAGTAAGGGTGTGATCAAGAAAACCCTAGGGGTTGTAAAATCATAGGATTGTCAATAATGATGAAGTTGCAATTGCAGGGATGAATATTTAACAGCTAGGGTTTGTAAACCCTAGACCAATCTTGAAAAGTCTTTAGGGGTTGAAATAAAAACCCTATCCAATAAATTAATAACCATATTTGAATATTTCGGGTTGGGCCTATGGAATAATTGCTTCCGCTTAAGAAATGGAGAAGTGAACTTTCCAGCACACCTTGTTGTCCCAAAAGTTCCGTCTGTGTAAGATTTTACCTCACCCAAAATATCAGTTTGTTGTCCAAAAATTCAGTTTGTGTTCCAAACAACTGTTTGCTGTCCCAAACTACTGTCTGCTTTCAAACTGCAATTTTCAGCCTGTTGCTCTGATACCATGTTGAAGTTTGATTACTAAAAAGTTTCCAGCGATCCCAACCCGGTTTTAATTTCACCTTATCACTCCCATTCAGTTAAATGCCCTTTCCCATAAACATACATTCAAGTTTTCAACATATAGAATTCTGGAAATGAAATTTTCAGATTAAAACACATGGGACTGTCAACATATGCTGAAAATAAATATGGACATAAACAGACCAGCAACACACATAAAAATATACACAGATTTTTGGTCAATGTAGAACCAGGCAAAACCCCTTCAATCTTCTCCAAGGAAAACCTACTAGAGAGCTCTTCAAAGTTATTTATCGTTCAAGTTCAGGAAAAATATATTTGCAGACAAACAAAACAGCAAAATACAACTTATCTCTTCAACCCAAAACTCCTTGAAAACTGTGCCCACTTTGCTTCAATTTTCATGCCAAGCTGAAAATTGTATTGTACTGGTACAGACTGTACAATACGAATTCCGTACAGGCTGTACAGATTTTTTTCAAAAACAATCTCCAAAAGTTCTCTCAAATGGCGTGCAGCTCACAGCATTAAATGTTGTTTGTATTGTACCTTTGATGTCTTATATGCCTTGATTTCCGTGCCCAACTTTGCCCAGAAATCACTCCTTCAGCTTGCTACAAAAAATTTCTCCTTTAGAACTTTTCTCTAGCTTTCAACCTCCTTTCTCCAATCTGCTCATGAAGAATGAATGCAGCCTCTCTTTTCTTCTCCCCCTTTTGTTTCCCTGAATGACTTTTGGGCAACCCTAAGATCTAATGGCTCAGATTCATTTAGAACAAGGGATGAGAATAAATGTGCATTCAATTCTAACTTTCTATTTTGTAACTCACCCATTAAATAAAATACCCACATTGTACTTTATGTCTAAAGTCACTTTTCACTTTATAATTTAACATTGACTTTACCACTTGAAAGTCACTTTTACTTTATCAAGTCACACTAGGGAAAAGAATTATTTTGGACATTTTTCCCTAGGTAGAGACTAACCCATGGGAAACCACTTGTCCAAGGTACATTAAAAATCAACAAATATTTCTTGACTCCTTGCTTCCTTGATCTTCGCTCTAGTTTCTTCCTTGTTCCTTGCCTCAGATCGAACTTCTTCCTTGAGATGATCTAATTGGTGCTAAATGACATCGAATTTGTCTGTATTTATAGCCTTTCCATGAGGTCGAATAGTCTCTTCTGGACCGACTTGTAACTGTCGGGCTGACTTATGCTTGCAGGGTTATAGGACATTCTCGATTCAAAATCATTAACTTTTACATGTTACAACTTGCCCAATAGGGTCTCATACAAATGATAATGATTCTCTGGACTCAAGAAAAATATTCTTTTGACATGACAAACCCTAGAAGCATGAAGAACATGCTTTACCTAGATGACCATCAAAAATGAAGCATGAAACCAATGCTTAAATATAATATTTTTCTTTATTCTCTTTCTTGTAACATAAAACTTACATAATGATTTGAGTACATTGACAATTATGAAGACCGAAACTAGTTACATTTTCCAACATGTTCTTCATGCTTCTAGGGTTCTTTGAGTCAAAAAAATATTTGTTATAAGACAAACTATTGTATCAATGTCAATTCATATTTGGACTTTTCGAAAAAAGTGGAAAAAGAATTTTATTTGAGTAAAAAATGTCAATTTTGACCCCACAAGACCAAGTCGGCCCTACCTGGACAGGTCGAAACTAGATGGGATCCATTCGACCCCCTAGATGAGTATATATAGAGGACAGTTCGACATCATTTGAAGACAAGCAAGCAAGTTTGATTCTTGTGCCAAAATGAGAGAGAAAAACCAGCGAAGAAATCTAGAAGGAAGAGCGAAGGTCTAAGGAAGTCAAAAGAGAGAAAGCAAAGGTCTAAAAGATTGTTTTTCTGTCATAAAACCCTCACACGTGCGAAGTTGCGGGAAATTGCAAGGGCCGAAGTTGCAGACCTAATTGTAGGGGCCGAAAATCTTAAGTTTGAACACGTTTGAAGAGCTTTAACTATTGTTGACTTGAGTTGACTTGTTGGAAGAGCTTGAAAGGAGGGTTGACTTGGGTCTTGTGGGAGGTCTTGATCTTGGATTTCTCACTTTGATCTAATTTTATACGAAGAGAAGAATTTACTGGGTTTTCCCCTTGGAGGGGTTTTGCCTTGGCTTGGAGCCTACATTTTGTGTTCCTTGTCTATTTTTGTGATTTTCTTTGTTTATGGTTTTGGTGATTGTTTGATGAAAAGAACATGATAAAAATAATAAGAAGCCAACATATCTTCACAAGCAATTATCAAGTAGAGAGAAATCACCCTAATTACTGCCCTATTGATTTCTCAACATGGTATCAGAGCTCAGGTGAGGAGAAGGCAGCTTGAAGATCACTCTTGTTGGCATAAGGGGAAGGCATCCATCCAAGCTACTTTGAAAGGACATTGTGTGCGGAGAAAAGGAAGGCCATAAGGAAGAAGGCTCAAGGAAAGACTACTACATTAGCTATCCATCTCTCTCTATCATTAAAGGATATTGGTTACTCATCATCATTTTGAAGAAGATCAATCTCTCTCTCTCTTGGAAGCACTTTGATAATTATTCATGTTGAAATTTGGTACCGGAGGACAGGTGGTTCCCTTAGGCTTTGATCTTTGGCCTAGGGAAAAGTGTCCAAAATATTTTAATTTTTCTCCTAAAGTGACTTTTTATAATTTTATAAGTTAAAATCTAATTTAAAAGTGAACTTTGCAAGGATTAAAGTTTACTAAGTCTAATTTTAAAGTGACTTTTAAAAGTCAATGAAATAATTAAAAAGGAAATAGTGATTTTGGAAATAAATGACTAAGTGGGTCTTTATTAAAGTGGGTGAATTAAAAAATAGAAAGTGAGATTTAAGTGTGCATTTAATCTCAGCCATTGATCTAAATCTATCTCAACCAGTGGATTTAGGGATCATCCAAAAGTCATTTAGGGTACGGTTAAAAGAGGAAAAAATCATTCATTCTTTCATGAGCAGATTGGGAGAAGGAGAGCAAGAGAGCAAGGGAGATTTCTGGAGAGGAAGGAGAAAGAGGCAGCAGTTTGGCACACATACTAGGCAGCTCTTCAGCAAATCAGAACAGCAAAAAGAACAAGCATACAGCTGAAAGAACCAGCAATAAAAAACAGATTTTTGCTGAGCAAACAGTGAAAGGCAGATTTGTTTTTGCACGGAAATCGAGGCAGCTGATTTTCTGCACAAAAATCAAGGTCTGTACAGCCTGTTCGTACCGTTTGTACAGCCATATGTACCGTCCGTACAGTTGTCGTGCAGCATTGTGTTGCTGTTTGAAAATTTCCAGTGGGCTGTGAGGCTCAGAAATCGAGATAAGTTAGAAATTTGTTTGCTGATTTTTGCTGATTTTCGCTGAAATTTTTCACTGTAAAAAGGCATTTTCCAGAAATAAAGAAGAGCTCTCAAACTGGTTTTCCCAAGAGTTGTAGGGGGTTTTTCCAGGGTCACATTGACCAAAAATATCAGTGTTTTAATGTGTTTTAATGGCTGTTTATTACTGTTGATTTTTATTTCTGCAATTTCCAGCATTCTGTAAATTTTCCAGAATTTGTGTTTTCAGCAAATTTATTTTTCCAG
>APFE030734999.1:102295-133576 GCA_000404065.3 Pinus taeda | reverse complement strand
TTTAAAAGTGACTTTAAGTGATAAAGATACTAAGTCTAATTTTAAGTGACTTTTATAAAGTCAATGAAAAATTAGAAAGGAAAAGTGACTTTGGAAATAAATGACTAAGTGGGTCTTTATTAAAGTGGGGTGAATTAAAAAAATAAAAAGTGAGATTTAAATGTGCATTTAATCTCAGCCATTGATCTAAATCTATCTCAGCGATTGGATTTAGGGATCACCCAAAAGTCATTTAGGGTTGGATTAAGGGAGGAAAAGGAGAAAAAGATCATTCATTCTTTCATGAGCAGATTGGGAGAAGAAGAGCAAGAGAGCAAGGGAGATTTCTGGACAGGAAGGAGAAAGAGGCAGCAGTTTGGCACACATACCAGGCAGCTCTTCAACAAATCAGAACAGCAGAAAGAACAAGCATACAGCTGAAAGAACCAGCAATAAAAGGCAGATTTTCGCTGAGCAAACAGTAAAAGGCAGATTTGTTTTTGCACAGAAATCGAGGCAGCTGA
Source organism: Pinus taeda (assembly GCA_000404065.3). Classification (NCBI taxonomy): domain Eukaryota; kingdom Viridiplantae; phylum Streptophyta; class Pinopsida; order Pinales; family Pinaceae; genus Pinus; species Pinus taeda. The sequence continues at coordinate 133,073 of APFE030734999.1, read as the reverse complement.
TTTTCTGCACAAAAATCGAGGTCTGTACAGCATGTTTCTATTGTCTGTATAGCCATCCGTACAGTTTCCGTGCAGCATTGTGTTGCTGTTTGGAAATTTCCAATGGGCTGTGAGGCTCAGAAATCGAGATAAGTTGGAAATTTGTTTGCTGATTTTCGCTGATTTTCGCTGAAATTTCTCACTGTAAAAAGGCATTTTCCAAAAATAAAGAAGAGCTCTCAAACTGGTTTTCCCCAAGAGTTGTAGGGGGTTTTTCCAGGGTCACGTTGACCAAAAAATATCAGTGTTTTAATGTGTTTTAATGGCTGTTTATTATTGCTGATTTTTATTTCTGCAATTTCCAGCATTCTGTAAATTTTCCAGAATTTGTGTTTTCAGCAAATTTATTTTCTACAGCTTGTTGAATGTATGTTTATGGGAAAGGGCATTTAACTACATGGGAGAAATAAGAAGAAACTGAAAACCGGGGTGGGAAAACAAAAAATTTTACAATTCATTTTGAAAGGCGTCTCTATAGAAGTCATTAAGCAAGAAGCATTAAGAATCCTAGGAATTTCAAGAGGGAACAAAGGACAACATTACAAAATTGCATTATTATTCATCTTTGAAGCAACTTGAAGATACCATTGTGCCATTCATACTAGAAGTCATCTTTCAAGGATATATTTAAAATATCTTGGAAATCTTGGGAGCATCAACATATTTGAAGACATCATCATCAAGCAGGACACTCTATTGACAAGTAAGTACCACATTATTCTTTATGTCTCAATCTTCAAATCAAATGAATTCATTTTGTAATAAGGCAATAAGCTCGATGGGTCAGCAAACTTTCAAGCATGGAAGAAGAGAATAGATTTGGTACTCAAAGAAAATGAAGTCATGGACCATGTTTTAAGAAAAATTGCAAAACCGAAGAAATATAAAACTCGAGAATGGGCCAAGTACAATAAAGGAGAAGTTAGAGCTCAAAGGATTCTCGTTGAATCCATCAATCAAGGATCATCACATTCCCTTTGTTGCAAATTTGGGCACATCTAAGGCAATCTATGATAGTGACAGAACCATTATTATGAGAAGTTTCATCAGTATATGAAAGAAACATTATGACATGGAAAGAATATATTCTACGAAAAGATTATGGAAGCAAGTATCGAAGCAGCCTACTGATAGTTGAAATGCAACATAAGGATATAATTGAAGCTCGTCTCATCTTAAACATCATCTTCAAGGAAAGAAGCAGTTCGTTCAAAAGGAAGTTGACTAGATGGTTGTATGAAGGAAGAGTATGCATATCTTAAGAACTCTTCATTAGGAAGTAGAATTCATGTCTTCAGAAATATTGTAGGAAGAGTTGGTTGCAGAAATGTGCTTGGAAGCATGAGCATGGTATGTCTTGGTTAAGTTTGGATAAGATAGAACTCTTCCATTTGGTTACTTGAAAATAGAAGCGTGATAAATGAGCATGGTAATAATCAACATTCGATATGGTCTCTTGAAGAATGTAAGAAAAGGGAGTTGTAAACACTGATGGATATGATATTGAATCTTGTTGATTGGTTCATTCCACGAACACATTGATTAATGATTGATAAATGATGAGCATGAAGAAGGATTCTAGTATGAAGATAGACCATGCAAAGTGATGTTGATCTCAAAGGGAGCTAGTAGCAGAATTTGACATCTTGAAAAAAGGCTATTATGATTTGGTAACACTGATATTGATGACTTGTTTGAGATATGATTTGGCTACCTGGAAGAATCTATTGCAAAAGTATAGAATGAAAAGATAGCAGCCAAATATGCAATCGTTTGGTTTAAACTCAATTCAAGAGCACATGGATTGAGTGGACAATACTAGTAATGGCTTAAAAGTATATATGGCAGAAATGTGTACACCATGAAGGCAGAAAAGGTAGCATGTCACGAGATAGCCTGTTGGTCATGTTGGATCTGATAATATTCACTTTCTTAGATGAACAAGGAGAGCTATGATTAGTTCTACATTGATTGGTTTGAAAAGATACCTTTAATGATGAAGATATTATAAATGATCGTTGATGGAAAGTGATATAAAAGGCTAATGACCCTATCACGAAGATAGATTGAGAAAGAATTTGGCTCCATAACATCTAGGAAGGTCGAAGCTCAAGTAAGCTATGATGATGCAAGAAAAGGAGCCCTTGAAGCTACTACTATGATCTCCACGAAAGAATTAGTAGCTGATGAATGAGCCAAAGATGAAGCTTATGTTTGTATCTCCCTAGTTGAGAGGGAGCTAGGATCTACTCCATGTTTGAAAGGGAATGAGGATTACCTCCCTGATTGAGAGGGAGTGATGTGGGACACCGTATTGTCCATGTGTCATGCAATAGACTAAGACTAACAACCATAAGTCTAGTGAAGGCACTGGTAGGGAGAATGGAGGATTGGATAAGCATCTAGGACTGGTACTCCTTGAGGATTGCAAATCCAAGATAGGAAGTAGTCCCTTGGACCGACACTCTTTGAGGATTGGACAGGGTATCCAAGATAAGAGTGGTCGAAGAGGACCAATATTCTTTGAAGATTGGGAATCCAAGATAAGAATAGTCTTGGAAGGACATACCTGGTGAACATCTGAGAGGGGTATGTTTCTTGAGAGGTTGTGGTGTTGGTGTCCATATGTATGCCTCTTAAAATTGTGCTCTAATCTTGTGGAGAGTCAGAGATTGACAAGTCAAGACCTAATATTGGTCGAAAAGGACCAATATTCTTTGAGGATTGGGAATCAAAAATAAGAATAGTCCTAGAAAGACATACCTGGTGAAAATTCGAGAGGGGTATATTTCTTGAGAGGTTGTGGTGTTGGTGTCCATATCTATGCCTCTTAACATTGTGCTCTAATCTTGTGGAGAGTTAGAGCTTGACAAGTCAAGACCTTGCTATATTACAATTTGACAATGTTTGTTATGATGTTGATGTTTGAAAATAGCTTATCAATTCGACTCTTCTTATGAGAATATTTCAATTTGAGAGTATCCTTCTACCAGTTGTGTAATTATGAATACCTCCCTAGTTAAGGGGGAGTGTTGGAAAGTGTAACTAGGTTCAGTCTTCATAATTATCATTGTACTTATGTTATTGTATATTTCATGTAAAAAGCAAAAGAAGAAAAAGAAAATTATTTTTTTTCAAGCATTTCATTCTCAAGGCAAATTGTTATTTAGGTCAAGCATGTTCTTCATGCTTCTAAGATTCTTTGAGTCAAAAGAATATTTGTTATAAGTCAAACTATTGTACTGGAGTCAAGCCCTATTTGGACTTTTGAAAAGAAGTGGAAAAAGAATTTTATTTGAGTCAAGAATATCAATTTTGTCCCCACAAGACTAAGTCGACCCTTGAGTAAAAACAAAGAATGGAGCAATTCGGAGCTAGCTCATCCAGGTCCCTAAATGGTGGTTTGGAGGCAACTGCCATGGCCTGCGCACAATGCATCAAAGAAGTTGATGCATCGGGTGGAAGGATGATCCTAGTTGACTGTTTTGGGCTTTTTGTTGATCCTCTTTGGCGGGAACAATCTGTTTGCTGGCATGCAGGCTCCCTGGAGTTGGTGAATACAGGCGAGACATGGTCAACGGAGTTCTTTGCATCCCGGGCAATAAGATTATCATCGCCTAGTCGGCTTGGCGTTTTGTTTCGCATGAGGCTCTCTGCCGTCTGCTCATCCTAGATGGCGTGGCTGATATGGGGCATGAGGATGGACATTCGAGGGGCGCATACCAGATATCGCATTGAGCATTGTGCTATTGGCCTCTACTAGGTTCAGGCTTAGTTTTCTTGTTGCGGTCTAAATTCCGCAGTTAGCTGCTCAACGGCGCAGGGCAAAACGGTGTGCTCCTTTCGGCAGCTGGGTCATGGTCTTCTCGTCGCAGTGGAGGGGACGGATCAGTGGGCTCACCATCCCCTGTGCCTTGGTGCGTCAGGGGATGGGCGTTTACCTATTGTTGGTGCTCCGCTCTCGTTTGTAGCGGTTATATCCCCTGCGCCTACACCCTCTCTGAAGTGTCATTATTTGCACATTGGCTTGTCATTGCCCTCGTGGGATCAGGATCTGGACATGGGTTTGTTTGCGGAGACCCTGTTTCCTTCCTTGCTCCTACGGTGCTCTACACTGCCCTCCGGGCCTTTCGAGCTCCCCACAGTAGTATGGACCAACAATCACGACATGGTCTTTGGCTCCTGGAACATGGTAAGTCTGCGCTTCCAATTTTTTCTTAAAACACATGCTTGGTCAACAGTGTTAATCTAGGTAAAAAACTCAGAATGAGTTAAATTTCTGAAGCAAAACATCGAGGAATTGTTTCGGTACCCAGCCCAAATGCAATATTTGTTATATGAGGGCAGAGCATTGCAGGACAATGGGCCCTTAAAAGAATACCACATCCTTGTAGCTTCTACCATTATTCTCAACCTAAGGCTGCGTGGTGGGGCTGCAACAGCCAATAAATCTAAATTCCAGGGCAGTGGATACGGGAGCAGCAATTCGAAAAACACAGGCTAAACAGAAACAAAAACAGGGGGCAAAATCTTTCAAGAATATTCTACAGGGGAAAAGAGTAGAAACAGAACAAACAAAATCGGGTGGTTCTTCCCCCAGCCCATACATAGTGGAGCAGCTGAATTCCATCCCTAAACTTGAAATTGATAACACATAAATAGATGTAAAGTGTCTTTTGTTTGAATCACAAGCAATCATTTTCCGTTTCAACTGTTTTTGGCCAAAACCAGTTGAGCTTTTTCACTGGATCTTGACCAACTGGTCTATGGATTATGAAATTCATCTATGCTCAAAAGGGTTCTTCATAGTAAAATTCCCTTCCTCGGCGGCTAGGGACAGCATTCTACAGAATGGTCCATGGTTCTGGGGAACGACAGGCCTCTTCATCACTCCTTGGTTCCCTGAATTTGATGCTAACACCATGATTATCTCCAGAATGCATGTATGGGTCCACTTGCACAATCTTCCTCTACATTTCTAGGATGAATGTGTACTTTATGGCATCGGGAACATTATTGGGTCATATATTAAGATAGATGCTCAGATTGGAGGAGAGGAACTACACATATGCACGGATATGTGTGGAAGTCTATCTCAGCAAAGGACTACTGAACCATATCCAACTGATCCATAATCAGAGGAACTAGACTCAGATACTAGACTATGAGAACATAGCTTTCAGGTGCACTATTTGCAGGCAAATAGGACACCTTAAACTTGTGTCTAGATGCTAAGAAAGACTCCAATAAAAAGAAGAAAAGTGGTAAATAGCCTAAAGACTGGAATTTCCCTCCACCAAAGCAGGAAGAGGAGGAGGATGAGGCAGTCGAGGAACCCATAGCTTTTGGGAACACGCAAACAACACAAGCACCAAAAACCCAAGGGGAACACATACAAGAACCCATGGAACCACAGATCAACCAGGTACAAACAACAAACATGCCAGAAACAATGGAACCTAGTGGATACAAGCGTACACATTCATCAGACAATTCAGATTCAGATAAAGACAATACTAGACCTGATGATATTTAGCTCGCTCTTATCACTACTTCGTCGTCTCAAGGGGGTTGGTGCAAGGTTGAGAAGAAAAAAGGGAGGAAAACTTAGTTTTTTGCCCATTCTATATTAGTTCGTTTTTCCTTTGTATGTTTATGCTTATCATTGGTCAATGGCCTGGTGATGCTTGGTTATCAGCAAATGTAACATGTAATTTTATTTTCATTAATAAAATTACGCCTTTTTCCTTGGAAAAAAGACCAAGTCAACCCTGGATGGGATCCATTCTACCTCCTAGATATGCATAAATAGAGGACAGGTCAACCTCATTTGAAGACAAGCAAGCAAGTTCAATTCTTGTGCAAAAAAGAAAGAAATACCAGCGAAGAAATCTAGAAGGAAGAGCTAAGGTCTAAGGAAGTCAAAAGAGAGCGAAGGCTAAGGAAGTCAAAAGAGAGAGAGTGAAAGTCCGAAAGATTGTCATTCTACCCTAAAACCCTCACACGTGAGAAGTTGCAGGAAAATTGCAGGGGACAAAGTCGCAGACCTAATTGCAAGGGCCAAAAATCTATTGCAGGGATCTAAAATCTAAAGTTTGAACAAGTTTGAAAAGTTTTAATTATTTTTTAGTTGATTTGCCTTTGACCTGTTGGAAGAGCTTGAAAAGAGGGTTAACTTGGGTCTTGTGAGAGGTCTTGATCTTGGATTTTGGGTCTTGGATTGCTCACTTTGATTTGATTCTATAAGAAGAGAAGAATTTACAGGGTTTTCCCTTTAGAGGGGTTTTGCCCTGGCTTGAAGCCTACATCTTGTGTTCATTGTCTTTTTTTTGTGATCTTCATGGTTTATGGTTATGGTAATTGTTTGATGAAAAGAACGTAATAAAAATAATAAGAAGCTAACATATCTTCACAAGCAATTATCAAGTAAAGAGAAATCACCCTAATTATTGCCCTATTGATTTCTCACCCTGGTATTAGAGCTAAGGTGAGGAGAAGGCAACTTAAATATCACTCTTGTTGGCATAAGGGGAAGACCTTCATCCAAGCTAATTTGGAAGGACATCTTTCGCTCAAGGAAGAAGGCTCAAGGAAAAACTACTACATCAGCTATCCATCTCTCTCTATCATTAAAGAATATTGGTTACTCATCATCATTTTGAAGAAGATCAATCTCTCTCTCTTGGAAGCTCTTTGATAATTATTCATTTTGAAAGGCATCTCTATAGAAGTCATTACTCAAGAAGCATCAAGAATCCTGGTAATTTCAAGAGAGAACAAAGGACAACATTACAAAAATTGCATTATTATTCATCTTTGAAGCAGCTTGAAGATACTATTGTGCCATCCACCCTAGAAGTCATATTTCAAGGACATCTTTAAAGTATCTTAGAAATCTTGGGAGCATTAACATATTTGAAGACATCATCATCAAGCAAGACACTCTCTTAACAAGTACTACATTATTCTCCATGTCTCAATCTTCAAATCAAATGACTTCATTTTGTAAGGAAGGCAATAACCTCGATCAGTCAACAAACTTTCACAGATGGAAGAAGAAAATAGATTTGGTACTCATAGAAAATGAGGTCATGGACCATGTTCTAGGCAAAATTTCAGAACTAGAGAAGGATAAAACTCAAGAATGGGCCAAGTACAATAAAGGAGAAGTTAAGGCTCAAAGGATTCTCATTGAATCCATCAAGCATCATCTCATTCCCTTTGTTGCAGATTTGAGCACATCTAAATCAATCTATGACAAATTAGTAAAACTATATTTTGGTAGTACAACAAGACAAAAATTATCTCTAAGGAATGGAGTTTACAAGACAAGGTTAACAAGGGATGAAGACGACGAGTCATTGATGTTTCAACAAACCTACCATTGGAATGGAGCAGGAAAATGGCGAACTAAGGAACTAGGGTTTCTGACAAACCCTTCCATGGCACACAGTCTGAGCAAGTAGCTTCTCAGGCCCAAACAAAACTTTCGTCAGGACCAGCTCTATGATTCTGGACGCAAAGGACAATGAACAGTCCGACGGGGGAGGCATCAGCGCCTCCCCCCAAAGATTGCAATCATGAAAACCCAACTAAGAGCAGAACTGAGAATGCAGATAAGCCAAAAGTACGGCCTGCGCAACAGCCGGAGAAGAATGAACAAGAAGATCTAGAATACGAGAAGGAGGATAAACAAGCAACATCTGGAAAACCAAAGACAGCTTCATCGTCCACATGCAAGCCCATTGCCATAGAAAGGCCCAAGATCAAGCTACCTAGTCACAGGATCAATGCGCAAATACAATTTATGAAAGATCATGCCCTAATTGGCAAATTCATAGGTTACTGGCCAACTGAAAAAGCCCTGCAAGGATGGATCACCTCAAAATGGAAGCCCAAAGGTCATGTAACTCTACAGTTGGGCCCTAAGGGCTTCTTCACAGCCATATTCAATTGCCTTGAAGACCGGAATCGAGTTCTAGATGGAGGACCCTATTTCTTCAATGGAGCAGGTCTTTATCTACGAGACTGAGTCAAAAGATTCAACCCAGATAAGGAAGATTTCAGCGGGGCGCCAGTGTGGATCCGCATGTACTTGCTTCCACTGGAATACTAAGACGAGGACTCACTAACAACCATTGGCAATGGATTAGGCGAGTTCATAAAGGCAGCGAAGGAAACTAAGCTTCGAAGATACACATCCTACGCACTGATCTACGTTTACATGAAGCTGGGCCATGCGCTCCCCGACTCTGTAGGTCTTCTGCACGACGACTTTGAATGGATTCAACCCCTTGACTATGAACATATACCCTTCTGATGCAGGAGATGCCATGCCCACGGTCACTTCTTTCATGATTGTCCCTTAAACATGCCTCCTAAAACCACAAAAAATGGAAACAAGTTTGATCCAGAAGGATTCACCAACGTAGCCAGTAGGAAAAGGCATACCAAAAAATCTCCCTCAGTACCAAAAAACACTGCTCCATCTTCTAATTTGCCATCCTCCAGCAACAACTTTGATATTCTGACAAATCTAGAACAGTCTGAATCAGATACACCTATGTTAGCAAAGCCAAGCTCTGTTCCATCCACCTATCTGTCCCCCACACTTATCCACTCTAAAACCAGTCATCCTTTGAATGCCAATTCCTCTGAAAAGCTTGCCTCAGACTCACAACTCAACACCAACCCTATTTAGAACAAAGCCCGATGGTCCGATAAAATTATGGACATCGATGATACACCAGCAGAACCTTCTCAGCCACCAATCCATCAGGAGGGAGGCAGTCACCAAAGTTTAATGGAAGAAGAACCAGAAAGCTTTGATCTCGGTGAAATAGACATTTTCAGTCTAAAGCAAGCCTACAAAAGGAAAGAGTTCAACACAATACCGGACAGACAACTAGAAAATTTGGAAGTAGTGCTCACAAGAGTGCATCAGCATAATACTTTGGGCATACAACAAGGAGGCAAATGGGATGGGAAACATATCATCAAAGATGGGAAGAAATGAGGTAGAAAGACAGATCTACAACGTACCATATTAATTGGGGAAATTCTAGTGGAGTTGGGAAGGTGCTCTAAGTTGACCAAATATTACTGATCCCTACCTACTAGTCAACCATGAAGCTCATCTCATGGAATGTAAGAGGACTTAATGGTCCCCGAAAGTACAGAATGTTAAAGAACATGATTCAGCAAGAACAACCATACATTGTATTCATGCAAGAAACAAAATGCAGCACCAGTACATTAGAATCCATATTATCCAAAGCCTAGGCAGGATGTCAAGCGGTAATAGTAGACGCAACAAGTGCCTCGGGAGGGTTAGCCATAGCATAGAACACTCAGCATATATCCTTAACAAATTTCCATGCCTCACACTATTTTGTTCAAGCAATGTTCCACCTGATCGGTACCAACATACATGGACATTTAACCAATGTTTACTTCCCTTAGGAAAGCACACAAAAAATTAGGCAATTAGGAACACTGGCGATTCTTAATGCTCCAAGAACTTATCCGCTATGGATCACTGGAGGAGACTTCAATATGATCACAAGGCTGGAGGAAAAATTGGGAAGCAAAAGAAAGTTGGACAAGGAAAGCAATAACTTCAAAGACTACATTCAACACAATGGTCTAATAGACTTACCTTTTGATAACGACATCTACACTTGGAACAACAAAAGAGCCAGCACTCAGCAAATAGCATCCAGGTTGGATAGATTTCTAATTGCAGACAATTTTGTTCATCTTGGTGGTGATATATGCGCCTCTATCCTACCCTTAGTTGGCTCGGATCATTGGCCCATTTCTTTGCAATGGAAAAATCCCGGAAAATCTAACAGAAGACCATTCAAGTTTGAAGCTTTCTGACTTACCCACCCTGAGTTCAATACAGTGGTCAAATCAGCGTGGGCAAGTTTCCTTCCCAATGGTGGCTCACTCATGTACCTATTCCAGCAAAGACTAAGGCATATCAAAAAACAAATCAAAACTTGGAATTACACCACATTTGGCAACATCCTTCAAGAGAAAAAAGTTCTTGAGCAGAGCATGACACAGAAGATCATCCTAGAAGGCAGAACAGAGGAACATGCCAGACAGGAACAAATCCTACTAACACAACTAGATGAAAGAAGCAGAAAGGAGGAACTGCTCTAGAGACAGAAGTCAAGAATCAGATGGCTAAGAGAAGGGGAACGAAACACCAAATTTTTTCATCGTACAACTATACAAAGAAGAATGAATAATACAATCTCACACATTCAAAACTCACAGGGAGACAAAATGGAGAAACAGGAAGACATAGAGAAAGAGCTCACAAATCACTTCAAAAATGTTCATAAAGAGCAGCCCACAGACAGACAGCATGCTATCAATGAGATACTTCAACATATTCCTAAACTCATCACAGAGGAGCGTAATCAGCTATTGCTAAGACCAGTCACCATCACGGAGGGCGAAGAGGCTTCAAATCAACTGAAAGTTGGGAAAGCGCCTGGACCTGATGGTCTCACGTCCAACTTTTACCATCATTTTTGGGACTTAATCAAAGCAGATGTCTGGAATGTGGTCGAAGAATCAAGAGTAATGCATTGGTTACTTCCTTCGCTCAATGCAACTTTCATCGCCCTTATTCCCAAAGTAGCACAACCAAGCACTCCGGAGAAGTTCAAGCCTATTGCACTCTGCAATGTCATCTACAAAATTATCTCGAAAGTCATAGCCAACCGCCTCAAACCGCTCCTCCCCCTTCTCATCTCACCAAAGCAATATGGTTATGTAGAAGGTCGTCAAATTCTGGATGGTATTATATTGACTCATGAAACCATCCATTCTCTAAAGAAAAACAAACAAGCAGGTATGTTGTTGAAAATCGACCTTTCCAAAGCCTTTGATAAACTCAGTGGACCTACATAAAACAGATGCTAACGGCCTTTGGATTTAGCCCAACCTGGGTTAGATGGATTATGACCCTAATTTCCTCTCCACTTTGCTTTGTTCTTGTCAATGGGATCTCCTCTAAACCCTACCACCCTTCCAGAGGAATTCGTCAAGGTGACCCTCTGTCCCCTTTTCTTTTTATCATTATGGTTGAGGGTCTGGGCCATCTTATAAAGCATGTCGTTCATTCCCATGATCTTAGAGGACTCTCTGTCCATGGATCCCTTGCAATTACCCATCAACAATTTGTTGATGACAACATGCTCTTTAGTCATCCTCCTGTAAGTGAGACCCAAACCTTTAAAGCTCTTTTAGATACATTCCCAGAAGCCTCTGGCACCACCATAAACACTGCCAAATCTCAAATTTATTTCTTCCAGACTCCTATTCCCACCCAAAGAATCATTGCTCGAACCATTGGATTCTCTCAAGCCAAGCTTCCATCTCAGTATTTAGGCGCCCCTCTCATAGACTCAGCCTTAAAGCATGCTTCCTGGCATCAACTCATTGAGAAAATGGAAAGTCGGCTCATGTCTTGGACATGCAGAACTCTCAACATGGCAAGCAGATTAGTCCAAATAAAGGCAAACCTACAATCAATGCCCCTCTATCTCTTCTCAGTTCTTGCTGCACTGAAATGGGTGCTAAAGAGAATCAGGAATCTGCAACGCAATTTCTTATGGGGCTCCACAGGACAAAACAGAAAAAGGGAATTAGTCAAATGGGAAAAAGTTTGCAGGCCTAAAGAGCAAGGGGGTCTAGGCTTACGTGATCCACAACACAGCAATACTTTGATGGGAGCACGAATTTGGTGGCAATGGGTATCCTGCCCACAGAAGCCATGGGCACAATTATGGACTGCAAAGTATGCAAATAATCGACCACAACAAGAACTAAAAAGGATAACTACCACGCTCACAGGATCCCTAATTTGGAACGCGGCCAAGCAACACAGAGAGGTCATCCATCAGCATAGCTTTTGGGAGATAAGGGACAGGAGGACGGCCCGTTTCTAGACGAATTCATGGCAACAGAGACCCAAAATTGCAGCACTCTTACCATGCACAAATCATAATGGAAACGACATTAACCAGGAGGGCAATGTAGCACATTTCTGGACTTTCAGCACTATACAGTGATTTAGGCAATGGAAACCGTTGAGGCAAATAACACAGCAAGAAACGAAAGCTTATAACATGGAGCTACACAAAGAGCAGAAGAATCAGAGTCAATACAGGAAGCGACGTACTAAGATGGGGATATACAGCGAAAGGAACATACACCACTAAAGAAGCATACCAGCTAATGTTCCAAACTCAAGAACCAACAGATCTTGCTTGGAATCATATCTGGACTACCGAGATTTGGCCCAAAGTTTCCACCTTTATCTGGTTGTTGTATCATCAAAGAATTCTCACATGGGACAACTTAATCAAAAGAGGATTTCAAGGACCATCCATTGTCCCAATTGTCAAAACAATGAAGAAACTATTCAGCACCTCATGGACTCCTACCACATAGCCAATCAACTCTGGGAAAAGCTCACTTTCAGATGTTAGCGACCTTGCAGACTTCTTGGGGATATAAAAGGCACCATTCGCAACTAGACTCCAGAGCCCTATAATAGCAAAGTTCTCAACAAGTTGTGGACAACATTGCTAGGTCTCCTTCTATGGACAATCTGGAAGGAAAGAAATAAGCGAATTTTTAAAAATCACAAAACTCCCTTAGAAATCATATGGACCAACTTATGTCAGAACATCAAGGAAACTCTTGCGTTGCATCAATGGACAACTAAGGACTTTCCTACCCAGCCTCAGGAATTAGGCATATGGGCTAACTGGAACATCCAGCTCCAACAAGCACAATTGAATTCCAATAGACCTAGCATTATAACCACGCAACTCTCACATTGGTTACACCCCCCAAAAAGTGTGATTAAGTTAAATTTCAACGATGCCTCCAAGGGCAACCCGGGCAAAGCAGGATAAGGGGGCATATTCAGAAATCATGAGGGCCAACCCCTACTATTGTATTTTGGCTCCATTGGATGGGATACAAACAATTCTGCAGAACTAGAAGGATTGTGGAAAGGTATGAAGCTAGCTCACAAACATAATTTTTATCCCATCATTATAGAAGGGGACACTCAAATTCTAATCAATATGGCCACTCAATCCAACAAGGAAGCACGGCTTCAAGAGTTGCCAAAAGCTGGAGATTAATGGCCAGGCTTGAAACAATAGACAAATGGATAAAAGATAGGAGAGCAATAACTTTTATTCACGTCAAAAGGGACAGTAACAATGTTGCTGATCTCCTGGCAAACATTGGGGTGGAATAGGACCAGATCCTACATTCCGGTCTTCTCAACATTATAGATGATCACAATCAATTGCAAGTTTGCACTGACCTGGTGCACAAGGAAGCTCAACCCCGGAATGCAGGTGTTAATTAAGGTAATTACGCTGATGAGACAGGGCAACAGCGGACGGGGCGGCCACATGGCCCTCTGCAACCTTCCCAAGGTCACCATGAATGGCATTCATGGCACCTCGCAGGAGTCATTTAATGCATGTTCAAGTTGAGGCAAGGCCATTACCTACATAACCATGGAGCCGGAGAACATTCTTGTCATTCTGCCCCTATTTCACTGTGCATGCCCTCCGCAGGCAGGAGAGCCGACTGAACGCACCAGCACTGGGCGCAGATGTTGGATTGTGAGCTGCATTGATTTGGGTAATGGCTTCCACCATTCCCACACAAACCTCTACAATTTGGCTCACAACCTCCAGCCCTCTATAACTTCCGCGCAAAGCTCTTCTGTCAATTCCTCTTATGCTCCTCCTGACTCTCTACCTGTTCCCATATCCACAATGGTCCGCCACCGTATGCGCAGTCAACGTGGTGGCACGCGAGGCGAAAGTTCTCCCTCCCCTGCTTTGCATAGCCATGACTCTGCTTCCCCTGCCTCCTCTGCCGAAAATCCCCACCAGCACAGTTTTGCAGGTCAGTATCCAAATACAAGAAGTGGCAGAGGCAGAGTCGGCCTCCACAGCTCAAGACGTGAAGCTGCCACTGTTCACACTGCAACCTTTCCTCTGCGTCCGCATCCTGTTCCTCACACAACGCAGTTTCGGTTTCGTAGCTCTTTGAACCGCCCGGTTATTGTAGCCACTGTCTCAATTTCCATTACAGAAGAGACCGAGCAGCATACTCCCATGACCATTTCTACAGAGGAGGCGAACAGAGCTGGCCCAAGCAGGAACAGGGGCAACAATGACGAGCAGGCAGGTGATGGAGGTCAGAATAGAAGGCACGGTAAAGCCATTGCTGGCAGTTCACATGTTGAGATGGGCGTTCAAAGTGACACGCAGGCCTTGGAGAGCCGTCTGGATGACATGTCGGGCCCACAGGTTGAGGCTGGCAGCATGGAGGAAGGCCATTAGGCGTTGGGACGTGGTGAGTCGGACAACCCAGATGACTGGGCGTGTCCAATTGTGGAGGAACATGCTCCATAAGACTTTGTGTCGTGTGTCATGTCTGCCAGGTGGCATTTCTTCTAGTTCTTGGTTTAGTTTTGTCCAGTCTTATGTGTCCTCAAGATAATCTGTTGGTCGGTTGGTCTAGTCAAGATAAACTATTGGTTTTGGTGTTGTTTTTTATGTTGGTTTTGGTCAATTGGTCTCGTGAGGATAAACTATGGGTTAATTTTTGGATGTATTCTGAACATATTTTTGCACTGGTTTCCCCTTTGTTGGGGCAGTCTCAGACAGCTTTCATGGATGCGTGTTGATTGAGGCCGGGTTCCTTTATGGCCAAGAATCATTGTAACTACTTTTTTGTATCATATTAATAGATTAACCTTACTTAGAAAAAAAACAAGGGATGAAGACTTGGCATCATATCTTATAAAGGTCTCACAGTTGAAGGATCAATTACAAGGGCTTGGAGAAGTTGTTTCTGATTATGAAGTTTTTTCTTCTTTAATAGAAGAAGGCAGTTAGAGTAGCATGTGCAGTTGCATTTGTAGAAGAGTCTTAGTTTTTGCAAATTATGACATCATGGAAAGAAGCATATAGCATTGGATCTATTAGAGTCTACACACTCAGTTACATCTCAGTGATAGTTGTCATCCAGTAAGGAAAGGATAGAAGGATTTGGACCATCTAGCACTCCTCAATTCATGCAAGCTATTTGGCATCATGTTGTTAGAGAAACAGTCTTTAGTAGAAAAGGATCACAAGGATCCTCGACAGTGATGGAACCATTATTATGAGAATTTTCTTCAGTATATGGAAGAAACATTGTGACATCACACAAATATATTCTACTAGAATATTATGGAAGCAAGCATCGAAGAAGCCTACTAATAGCCAAGTTGCAACATAAAGTTATAATTGAAGTTCGTCTCATCTTAGACATCATCTTCAAGTAAAGAAGCAGTTCATTCAAAAGGAAGTTGACTAGATGGCTATATGAAGGAAGAGCTATGCATGTCTTTAGATCTCTTCATTAGAATTCATGTCTTCAAAAATATTGTAGGAAGTGTTGACTGCATAAATGTGCTTGGAAGCATGAGCGTGGTATGTCTTGGTTAAATTTGGATAAGACAGAACCCTTCCATTTGGTTACTCGATACATAGAAGCATGATAGATGAGCATGGTATTAATCAACATCTGATATGGTCTCTTGAAGAACGTATGAAAAGGGAGTTGTAAAATCCGATATGGTCTATTGAAGTGTTGAAGAATGTAACTAGTGTCGGTGTTCAAAATTATATTTGAAATGTATTTGTCAAAAGAAAGAAAAAGAAATTTTATTATTAAATAAATTAGCTTATTATAGCATGGGTTTCATGCTTGGGTCAATTGTTTTTAGGTCAAAGTCTCCATTCAAGACTTTTATGGTTTATGTTAAGTGTCAATGTCCATGTCACGATGTAAAGAACCCTTCTTTGGAATTATTTGTTAAGAAAGAAAATTATTTTAATGTAAATTAGGTCAATTAGGCCTCCTCCACCAAATCGGCCTCAAGGAAGGGCAAGTCGGCCTCATCAAAAGAATTCGATCACCTAAGCTAACTATACATAAGCAACAACTCGACTCATTTGGAGGACATCTCACAAAAGTTCAAATTGAAGTAGCTAGGAAGCAAAAAAGGTGCAAAGTTCAAGAAGGAAGATGGAATCGAATTTTTTGGATCTCCTCCTCTCATGTGCAACAAAATTTTAAAATGTTGATTTTTGGTAGCATTGGATGTCCTCTAACCTTGACAATTGGTGGAGAGGCTAAGGCACATAAGGTCTCCAAGACCTAGAAATCGTTTGGATAAATTCCACCCAGATGAGAAGTTATTAAAATAATTAATATTTTTAATGGGTTCCTAAGTCTAAACTTAGGAAAATAAAAATATTAATGTGTATTAATAAAATATGGGTGAGAAAATTCTGATTGATGAGAATCAAGCTAGTTCTAATATGAGCCGATGATTAGGGATTTAATCTCGGTCGTTGAAGACTCAACAGGGAAAGTATAAGAGGAGGCTTGAGGGTCAGTTGGAGATACACCAAGAGAGATCAATGAGTTCAATTTTCTAAGGCAAGTTTGCTGAAGAAATCGAGCAAGTGATCAGTTGCAGGAAGGGGCAGTTGGGCAGGAGGCCAAAGAATACATAGCAGAGAGGCAGTACAGTACCGAGAGAGACGGCGCAGGCCCTAGAATGGCTGATGCAGATGTCAAAGACGCTGGCGCAGAGGACGCAGAAGATTGATGTAGGCAACGCAGAAACCAAAGAGGCTGACACTGGGCCTCAAAGGCAGCGCTGGAAAGATTATGTTGGGCAGACTGGGAGCAAATCAGTAGAACCGCATTTTTGAGCCGAGAGAGGGTGACGCAGGTCCAACGCAATGGTTGGAGCAGCCATCGCTGACCAGCACAAGGAACTGTCGGAGTCGTTGTGGGGTTTGATCATCCGTTTGTTGATTTGCCAGACTATCTATCTCCTGATAGAGGTACTAATGCCGAGGAAATTCTTTGTTGGGTGAGCCATTTCTCGCACCCTAGTTGTATTCACGAAATCTGCTTAATAATACAAAACCTCTATATGTTGCACCGGTTTTCCCGAATTGGGTTTTTCCAGGGACGATTGTCCAAAAATAATGGTGTCCCTTGTGTTATTTTCTCTGTTTATTTCAGTGCATGATCTATATATTTGTGAAGGCTACAATAGTGTTGACTTCGATGTTTATGCAATTAAATAACTTATTAATGTAAAGAACAAGTAGGAGATTGTAAACCAGTAATTGCAGTAGGGGTTTCTGATGTGTTAGAATAAGGAATTTTCACATGGTATCGGAGCGATTACAGATCAAAGGTGACTGAAGACACCAACTGAGAAAATCTAAGAATTCGCAGTAGAGAAGCAGCTGTCTTGAGAGACAGCGTTGTTCCAGAGCCAGAGACGCAGAAGGAGGGATACAGTGCAAAGAAAGTGACACAGAGGCTCACGCAGTGCCTGCATCAGCGCTCTGAGCCAGGTGAAGGTGACACAGTAGTTGGGAGGAGCCCACACAGTAGTTGCATCAGCTATCCAGGCCAACGCAGAGGCAGAAGGGGGACAGATCAGGCCTATACAGTGCCAAGTCATCTTTGTCAGCCATGAAGGATTGACGCAATGGCCAGGAGGAGCTGATCCAGCTTTCACTGTGATGGCGCAAAGCCAGAAGGGCTCAGATTCTTCAGTTACTGGGGCTAAGGTAGCTGAGCACATTTTGATTTGTGGCGCTGGTGGGACACTGTTTCTATGAGTGCAGAACAGTGTCTAAGGAGACTGAACCAAGGTAAAGGGGAAGCACTACCTCGACAGATTTCTAGCGAAGAAATCTAGATTTGGGTTGCAACGGCAAAGGAGGATTGGAGAGAAGTGATTCGACAGTTGGCCAACGGTTTTCCAAGAGGGAAATCAAGACTCAAAGGGAGTTTAGAGAAGAGGAGCAGAGATGGCAGTGAACGGATTGAGGGATCAAGACAGATTGGACGGGGCTTCCAATTTTGTCATCTAGAAGGCCAATATCCTAGCAATCCTAGATAAACATCGCATCAAGGACTATGCCTTGAAAACAGTTGTTGTCCCAGTTGACCCTAATGCAAATGAGAAGTATGAGGAGGCCGAGGCGAAGGCGAAATGCATGATTCTAAACGGGATCAAGGAACATGTCATACCACATATTGTTGAGAAGAACACAAGGGAGATGACACAGGCGCTAACCATCTTATACCAGGGCTCTTCCGTGCAGCGGAAGATGTTATTAGAGAATCAGCTAAGGTCATATCAGATGCAGAAAGGAGAGGAGATAGATTTGTTCCTTCTTAGGTTGCAAGGAATTTGTGACTAGCGTACTTCTGTGGGGTCTACACTGAATCCAGAGTTTATGGTCAGGATTGTTGTGAATGCAGTCTCCGAGGATTGGGAGACGTTTGTCCAAAGCATTTTGGGCAGAGTGACTCTCCCCAGTTGGGAGGAGATGTGGGCAGCTCTTCGACAGGAAGAGATCAAGAGATTGACCAAGGCAGGGAGTAGTGGTAAGGGAGTTCGAATCAAGAAAGAGGAGGATGCAACTCTAGCATCTGCGGGACAGCAAGGGGTTCAGAAGAGGAAGAAGAAAGATATCTCCAAGGTCAAGTGCTTCCACTGTGGGGACTTGGGACATTATACCTCTTAGTGCCCCAGGAAGAAAGGTAAGGGAGAAGCTTCTAACTCAAAGGCTGCTCCAGCAAAGGCGGAGAAGGATGTTGAGACTGATGACGATTGTGCCATGAGTGCTCATGCGCCTCTAGAGAAGAGGTGGGGAGATATAGAGAATGGGCAGGATCCTTGAAGTGCCCAAACTCTTGGATCACATCCAGCTACAAGAGCCCTTAATGACAGTAGCATGATGACAGGTGTCGGGTGGAGCAAAGTGTGATGGAGCGGTAAAGCAGTGCTAGAGTGCAGAAGTTTGTAGCAGTGCAGAGGAGGTTGCAGCAGTGCGAGAGGCACAGAAGAGGTTGTAGTAGCACAGCGGCAGCACAGGGAGCACAGGATAGCATCAGAAGTAGCTTCAGCATCACGAGGCTTCCGGACTGACCAGGATGTCAGTGTTTGGTTGAAGTCAGTTACCTCTCGGTAACTTAGTTATAGTGCAACAGTTAGTAGTGGAGGGCTATTGGTAGCATGTTGCGAGGGAGTGTTGGTTTTTGGTAGCATCGGATGTCCTCTAGCCTTGAAAATTGGTGGAGAGGCTAAGGCACATGAGATCTCCAAGCCCCAGAAATCATTTGGAGAAATTCCACCCAGATGAGGAGTTATTAAAATAATTAATATTTTTAATCGGTCCCTAAGTCTAAACATAGGAAAATAAAAATATTAATGTGTATTAATAAAATATGGGTGAGAAAGTTCTAAGTGACGAGGATCAAGCCAGTTCTAATCATAGCTGTTGATTAGGGACTTAATCTCAGTTGTTGAAAACTCAACAGGAAAAGTATAAGAGGAGGCTTCAGGGTGAGTTGGAGATACACCAAGAGAGATCAGTCAATTGGATTTTCTGGAGCGAGGTTTGCAAAGGAAATCGAGCAAGCGATCAGTTGCAGTGAGGGGCAGTTCAGTAGGAGGTCGAAGAATACATCGCAAAGAGGCAGTACAGTGTCAGGAGAGACAGCACAAACCCTGGAAGGGTTGATGCAGAGGCCAAAGACACTGACGCAAAAGGCTGACGCAAGCAGCGCAGAAGCAGAAGAGGCTGACACTGGGCCTCAGAGGCAGTGTTGGGGAGATTGTGTGGGCCAGACTGGGAGCAGATCAACAGAACCACATTTTTGAGTCGGGAGAGGGTGACGTAGCTCCTAGAGGAGTAACGCACGTCCAACGCAGTGCTTGGAGCAGCCATCGCCGACCAAAACAAGGAACTGTTGGAGTCGTTGTGGGGTTTGATCATCTGTTTGCTAATTTGCTGAAATATGTCTTCGAATAGAGGTACTACTGCCGAGAAAAATCTCTGTTGGGTGAGCCATTTCTAGCACCCTAGTTGTATTCATGAAATCTGCTTAATACAAACCCTCTATATGTTGCACCGATTTTCCCGAATTGGGTTTTTTCGAGGACGATTGTCCAAAAATAACAGTGTCCCTTATGTTATTGTCTTTGTTTATTTCAGTGCATGATCTATATATTTGTGAAGGTTGCAATAGTGTTTACTTCGATGTTTATGCAATTAAATAACTTGTTAATGTAAAGAACAAATAGGAGATTGTAAACCAGTAATTGCAGTAGTGGTTTTTGATGTGTTAGATTAATGAATTTCACATAGTATCGGAGCGATTGCAGATCAGAGGCGACTGAAGATACCAGCCAAGAAAATCTGAGAATTTGTAGCAAAGAAGCAGTTGTCTCGAGAAACAACATTATTCTGGAGCCAGAGACGCAAAAGGAAGGACGCAGTGTAGAGAAAGAGACACAAAGGCTCACGCAGTGCCTACATCAGCGCTCTGAGCCAGGTGAAGGTGACACAGTAGTTGGGAGGAGCCCACGCAGTAGCTGCGTCAGTTATCCCGGCCAACACAGAGGCAAAGGGGGGGCAGATCAAGCCTACGCAGTGCCAAGTCACCTTTGTCAGCGAGGAAGGATTGACGCAGTGGCCAGGAGGAGCTGATCCAACTGTCACTGTGATTGCGCAAAGCCAGAAGGGCTTAGATTTTTCAGTTTCTGGCGCTAAGGCAACTGAGCACATTTTGATTTGTGGCGCTGGTGGGACGTTGTTTCTGTGTGTGCAAGACAGTGTCTAAGGAGACTGAACCAAGGTAGAGGGGAAGCACTACCTTGACAGATCTCTAGCCAAGAAATCTAGATCCGGGTTGTAGCAGCAAAAGAGGATTGGAGAGGAGTGATTTGACAATTGGCCAGAGGATTTCCGAGAGGGAAATCAAGGCTCAGAGGGAGTCTAGAGAAGAGGAGCAGAGATGGCAGTGAATGGACTGAGGGATCAGGACAGATTGGACGGGGCTTCCAATTTTGTCATCTAGAAGGCTAGGATCCTAGCAATCCTGGATAAACATCGCATCAAGGACTATGCCTTGAAAACAGTTGTTGTCCCAGTTGACCCTAAAGCAAATGAGAAGTATGATGAGGCCAAGGCCAAGGCGAAATGCATGATTCTAGACAGGGTCAAGGATCACGTCATACCACATATTGTTGAGAAGAACACAATAAAGGAGATGTGGCAGACGTTGACCACCTTATAACAGGGCTCTTCCATGCAGCGAAAGAAGCTATTAGAGAATAAGCTAAGGTCATATCAGATGCAGAAAGGAGAGGATATAGATTCGTTCCTTCTCAAGTTGCAAGGAATTCACGACCAGCTTGCTTTCGTGGGGTCTACACTGGATCCAGAGTTTATGGTCAGGATTGCTCTGAATGCAGTCTCCGAGGACTGGGAGACATTTATCCAAAGTATTTTGGGCAGAGCAACTCTCCCCAATTAGGAGGAGATGTGGGCAGAGAGTAGCGGTAAGGGAGTTCAAATGAAGAAAGAGGAGGAGGAGGAGGATGCAGCTCTAGCATCTGTTGGACATCAGGGGGTTCAGAAGAGGAAGAAGAAAGATATCTCCAAGCTTAAGTGCTTCAACTGTGGGGACCTGGGACATTATACCTCTCAGTGCCCCAGGAAGAAAGGCAAGGGAGAAGCTTCCCAATCAAAGGTTGCTTCAGCAAAGGTAGAGAAGGATGTCGACACTGATGACAATTGTGAAATGAGTGCTCATGCGCCTCTAAAGAAGAGGTGGGGAGACAAAGCTGTAGTCGAGAAGACTACAGAAGAACGGGCAGGATCCTTGAGGTGCCCAAACTCTTGGATCACATCCGGCCATAAGAGCCCTTAATGACAGTGGCATGATGACAGGTGTCAGGTGGAGCAAGATGTGATCGAGCGGCAAAGCATTGCTAGACTGCAGAAGTCTATAGCAATGCAATGGAGGTTGCAGCAAGTGCGAGATGCACAGAAGAGGTTGCAGTAGCATAGTGGCAACAGAGGGAGCACAGGATAGCAACAGAGGTATCTTCAACATCACAAGGCTTCCGCACTGACCAGGATGTCAATGTTTGGGTGAAGTCAGTTACTTCTCGGTAACTAAGTTCCAGTGCAACAGTTAGCAGTGGCAATGCTATGGGCAGCATGTTGAGAGGGAGCTACAGTACAGATGTAGCAATGGCAATGGCAGTGTCTGGGCAGCAGTACAAGAAGCAACAGTGCAGTGCATGTGGGGCATAGGCCAAGCATCAACACAGAGGACCGATGCAGAGGATCAGTGTGATGCTTCTAAGATGAAGCAATGCTAGAACACATTCCTCGCTAAGAGGGAGTGTTGATTTTTGGTAGCATCGAATGTGCTCTAGCCTTGAAAATTGGTGGAGAGGTTAAGGCACATGAGATCTCCAAGCCCCAGAAATCGTTTGGAGAAATTCCACCCGGATGAAGAGTTATTAAAATAATTAATATTTTTAACCGGTCCCTAAGTCTAAACTTAGGAAAATAAAAATATTAATGTGTATTAATAAAATAAAGGTGAGAAAGTTCTAAGTGACGAGGATCAAGTCAGTTCTTATCTTAATCGTTGATTAGGGACTTAATCTCGGTCGTTGAAGACTCAACAGGAAAAGTATAAGAGGAGGCTTGAGAGTCAGTTGGAGATACACCAAGAGAGATCAGTCAGTCAATTTTCTGGGGTGAGGGTTGCTAAGGAAATCGAGCAAGTGATTAGTTGCAGTGAGGGGCAGTGAGGGAAGAGGCCGAAAAATACATAGAAGAAAGGCAATACAATGTCGGGAGAGAGCGCAAGCCCTGGAAGGGCTAACGCAGAGGTTGAAGACGTTGATGCAAAGGACGCAGAAGGCTGATGCAGGCAGATGCAGGCAGCATAGAAGCCGGAGAGGCTGACACTAGGCCTCGGAGGCAGTGCGGGGAGATTTTGTGGGGCAGACTGGGAGCAGACTAGCAGAACCACATTTTTGAGTCGGGAGAGGGTGACACAGCTCCTAGAGGAGTAACGCACGTCCAATGCAATGCTTGGAGCAACCCACCAGCACAAGGAACTGTTGGAGTCGTTGTGGGGTTTGATCATCTATTTGCTGATTTGCCGTAATATCTATCTCGGAATAGAGGTACTAATGCCAAGGAAAATATTTGTTGGGTGAGCCATTTCTAGCACCCTAGTTGTATTCACAAAATCCACTTAATACAAACCCTTTATATGCTGCACCAATTTTCCCGAAATGGGTTTTTCTGGGGACAATTGTCCAAAAATAACAGTGTCCCTTGTGTTATTGTCTCTGTTTATTTCAGTGCATAATCTGCATATTTGTGAAAGTTGCAATAGTGTTTACTTCGATGTTTATGCAATTAAATAACTTGCTAATGTAAAGAACAAGTAGGAGATTGTAAACCAGTAATCGCAATAGGGATTTATGATGTGTTAGATTAATGAATTTTCACATAAAACTGCAGCAAGGTTGAATTTGTGAAGTTGTTGAATCAAAATCGAAGATGTGAAGTTGTTGCATCGAAGTCGAAGCTATGAAGTTGCATCAAGATCGAAATTGTGACGTTGTTGCATCAAAGTCGAAGTTGTGAAGCTGCTGCATCAAGGTCGAAGCTGTGAAGTTGCATCAAGATCGAAGTTGTGAAGCTGCTAGGCT
The DNA here is from genome assembly GCA_000404065.3 of Pinus taeda. Taxonomy (NCBI): domain Eukaryota; kingdom Viridiplantae; phylum Streptophyta; class Pinopsida; order Pinales; family Pinaceae; genus Pinus; species Pinus taeda. The sequence continues at coordinate 109,351 of APFE030734999.1, read as the reverse complement.
GAAGCTATTGAAATTGCTAGATCAAAACTGTAGTCCTCAAGCTAGATTGAAGTTTTGTTGCTAAGAAGCCGAAATTTCTAGATTGTTGTTGGGTTGAAGCTGTTGGATAAGAAGAGACTACTAAATCATCTTGGAAGGCTGACTTAGTAGAGGAGGAAGGTTTGTTGGTCTAGGGTCTTGGTCTATCTCATTTGAATCACTGAAGGAAGAGTTATTGACAAGATTTTCCCCTATATAGGGGTTTTTCCCTGTCTATGCGCCTACATCTAGTGTCCTTGATCTTTGTGTTTTGGTTTTGGTAATTGCTTGATGAACTAAGATAAAAGAACATAAGAAAAACAATAACTCAAAGAAATCACAAGTAATTATCAAAAAGAGAAAATCTTTCTGCCTTTCCAATTTTCCAACATGGTATCGAAGCTAAGGTGAAGAAGAAGAAAAAGGTAGCTTGAAGATCTATTGAAGGAAAAGGGAGATTGACGGAAGATCATTAAAGGGATTATATAAGGGAATAAGCCTACTATCTACAAGAACTATGTTTAACTCAATGAAGGGAGAAAAGAAACTAGAACGAGCCTCTAACTACAGGGTATGGAAAAAGATGATAGATCTCATCCTCGAGAAGAATAAAATTTTGGATTAAGCTCGAGGAAAAGTCAAAAAACCTACAAATGAATCAAGTGAATCAGAGAAAGTTCAGAGAAACCAAAATATTGGCCATGAACCTAATAGTGGATGGAGTAAAGGACAACCTCATTCCATATATATCCAACATAGATCCTGCTCAAGAAATGTATGAGGCTCTATCCAAATTATTCACAATCAAGAACATTGGTCAAATTGCAAGCCTCAAGAATGAATTTAGAACTATTAAGATGACGAAGGACGACGCTGTAGCATCCTTCTTTATAAGGATATCTAGAATCAAAGACGAACTTCAAGCAATAGATGAAAGTGTACCAGAAAAAGAGCTCGTGATTACTGCACTTCTAGGACTACCAACATCATGTAGTGCCTTTGCATCAAGAATCAACAATTGGAAGGATACTCCAAATATTCGAACAAATGTGGAATGTGTGTAGTCAAGAAGAAGCTAGAATATCGTTAGTAAGCAACAAGGAGGATGAAGAGGATAACATCTCAAATGCCTATTCCGCTCATCACAAGAAAAAGGGAACCTTCGAGAAGTACAAAGGACCAAAGAGGAAAGTAGACCCATCAAAGATCGAATGTTACAATTGTCACAAGATGGGTCACTACAAAAGTCATTGTCCAGAGAGTCCAAGGAATAAGAAAAGAGATAGGGATCACGCAAATATTGTCGATGAAGCTCCATCAAAGAAGAACAAGATGGAAGAATACGAAGTCCAAGACTTATTTGCTAGGGACTCTTAGGGACTCTATCCCTTACATATCCTTCTACTCTAAGTTTTGAATTGTTTTGCTTTATGTTTTGATTTCTACAACTTGTAGGTCTAACATGTCTTGTTAGAATACATTTTATTTTTAGTTGTAGGTTTCCCTCAAGATTGGGATTAAGAGGGAGCCTCCACCAATTTACCAAAAGAGAAGTATTTTGTTCTTTGTTTCATCTTTTTATGTTTGGTTTCTCACATCAAGACTTGTTTGAATTATATGCTAATAACCTTTTATATTTTCTGTGTTAGGAAAGCTTGTTGAATACTCAAAGATTATGGAGGAGACTTCAAAGGATAGACTTGAAGCATGAAAGAAGTTCTACCCTTCAAGAATTGATGTCATACAAGGTTTGTTAAGGAACAACTCGAGGCATGTCTTAAACTATAAGCTTTGTTATAAAGTTCTCTTCATGCAAAAAGTACAGTCATTCTTTCTTTTAAACTTTGCTTTACATTACTAACATCGTTATGTCTAGGGTTTTGAATCACAAAGATTCTTGTTAGGGTGATTAATCATTAGATTGAATCTACCCTCATTATATTATCATTCTTGTGGAAACCTAAAATGGTTCACCATAAAACCCTAACCTAAGGGTATGTCGATGCTAACATGGAAACCCTAGTCTACTTGGAGTTGTTAATGAAATCTAGAATTCCTATTCTTTCGATGTTTTGGTATTATTACAATAAAATCCCTAGTTCTTTAGGGTTTGCTATCCAAAGTTATGTATTGAATCCCTAGATCTTTAGTGTTTGATAAATTAGGGTTTATGAGCAAAACCCTTATAATATCTACAATAAGATCCTAGGAATGAAGCCCTAGGTGTATGTTCATTTGTTTGATCGAAACCCTAGCCTCGTCAAAATTGTTGTATGTCTAACTTTAATGTATTGATATTGGTGTCTTGGGTTTAACTAGTAGATATTGTTATATGCTTGTGCATGATTATGAAATCCTAGATATGCATATATGCTACCCTAATTGTCGATGCTCATAGTTTGCAAATTCTAGGGTTTGTAACAAAGCCCTAGTAGAAGTTTGATATTGTAGGATATGATGATATTGTTTCCGATATGATGATTAAATCTAAGGTTTGCAACAAACCCTAGTACAGTCTAAAATGTATAGTAGAATTGTTATTTGATTGAATTGTTGATATCTAAGGATTTGTGTCTCTAAGATGGAATCTAGGGTTTGTAATGGATCATAGTAGAATCTATCATATATCTCTAAAAATAATATTCAAGCCCTAGATAGAATGAGATTGATTTCTTGATTAAGTCGCTTTATGTTGTAGTCTAGGGTTTGTAACAAAACGCTAGCAAGAAGTTGAGGTTTAGAAGTGTGTGTCTCTTGTTGATTATGAACCTAACTAAGTTTAGGTATTTGATGTCTAAAGTCTAATGCTTCCATTATTGTATTGACATGATTCTGATATAGTTAACTTCATGCTTTTGTATTTGGTTGTACTTGCTCTTCAAGATGTTGGAGATATTTCTAAGTAAAGTTGACTTGATAATATTGGTAAACATGATGAAGAATGAAGATGATCATGATGACCTTGATGTCGTAAAAAGGAATGAAGCCATGATAGGTTCTCTAATGTTGATCTCCCCAAATTAAGAAGGAGGGCATATTATGATAGTCATGATGGATACCTTGAAAATGAAATTGGAGAATGAATGAAAGTACTACAATGTATTGAGGATGTCTTGTTGTTGCTAAAGAAATGAAAGAAGAAAAGCTTTAGACTAGTTGCATATGAATAACTTTCTATAAGTGGCATCAGGATGATTGAAGACCCCAAAGGTTTGTGTTTACTTGTATGTATATTTGAAAGTTTATTACTAATTGGGGTTTGTGCTTGTCTCTCCATAAACAAGTTGAACACTCTGGGAGCATGCTTGGACAAACGGATATATCTAGTTTATTAAAGAGAGATGAAGCATCTAATAGCGGATGCTTGGAAGGACATATGGTCGACCTACGTGTGTTTGATGTCTAGATCCCAAAAAGGGAGGGAGGGTGGTGTTGGTCTTGAAGCTCTGACCTTGGATATGCACCTAGATCCCTGGGTTGATGGTTAGTTAGTAAGCCTAATGGTACCTAGACTCGCTGAAAGCTTTAGTCCATCTTAGTCCCACACGGATAGATTGGTCAAGAATCTAGTTCGTAGCATTGAGTGTGTTGAAATATTCGTAGTTCATTTTGGAGATCTTCCATGTACCTCTATAGATATAGGTAATTATGAATACCTCCCTAGTTAAGAGGGAGTGTTGAAGAATTTCACTAGTGTCGGTCTTCATAATTATATTTGAAATGTATTTGTCAAAAGAAATAAAAAGAAATTTTATTATTAAATAAATTGGCTTATTAAAGCATGGGTTTCATGCTTGGGTCAATGGTTTTTAGATCAAAGACTCCATTGAAGACTTCTAGGGTTTATGTTAAGTGTCCTTGTCCATGTCAAAATGTAAAGAACCCTTCTTGGAAATTATTTGTCAAAAAAGAAAATTATTTTAATGTAAATTAGGTCAATTAGGCCTCCTCCACCAAGTCGGCCTGAAAGAAGGACAAGTCAGACTCATTAGAAGAATTTGATCACCTAAGATGACTATATATAAGCAACAACTCAACTCATTTGGAGGACATCTCACACAAGTTCAAATTGAAGTAGTTGGGAAGCAAAAAAGGAGCGAACTTCAAGAAGGAAGTTGGGATCGAAGTTTTTAGGTCTCTCTCTCTCATGTGCAACAAAATTTTGAAACTGCATCAAGGTCGAAACTATGAACTTGCTACATCAAGGTCGAAGCTATGAAGTTGCTACATCAAGGTCGAAGTTGTGAAGTTGTTGCATCAAGATCGAAGATGTGAAGTTGCATCAAGGTCGAAGCTATGAAGTTGTTGCATCAAGGTCAAAGCTGTGAAGATTCTAGGCTGAAGGAATTGAAATTGCTAGATCGAAACTGCAGTTCTGAAGCTAGGTCGAAGTTCTATTGCTAAGAAGCCGAAATTTCTGGATTGTTGTTGGGTTGAAGTTGTCGGATGAGAAGAGACTACTAAATCATCTTGGAAGGCTAACTTGGTGGAGGAGGAAGGTCTGTTGGTCTAGGGTCTTGGTCTGTCTCATTTGAATTACTGAAGGAAGAGTTCTTGACTGGGTTTTCCCCTATATAGGAGTTTTGCCTTGGTTGTGCGCCTACATCTGGTGTCCTTGATCTTCGTGTTTTGGTTTTGGTAATTGATTGATGAACTAAGATAAAAGAACATAAGAAAAACAATAATAACTTAAAGAAATCACAAGTAATTATCAAGAAGAGAAAATATTTATGTCTTTCCGATTTTCCAAAATGAAGAACGTAAGAAAAGGGAGTTGTAAAGACTCTAATGGATATGATATTGAATCTTGTTGATTAGTTCATTCCATGAACACATTGATTGATGATTGATAGATGAAGAGCATGAGGTAGGATTCTAGTATGAAGATATGAAAATTCGGTGACCCGAATTCCTACTGTAGCAACTGATTAAATTTCTCCTACTTGTTAATTTCTTAATCAAGTTATTTACAGTGTTACACAGTAAATATCGAAATAAAATCTACTACAGCCTTCACAATATAAAATATTGCGAAAACAAAATACTGCACGGGAGAAAAATAAACACACACATAATTACACTGTTGTTTTTGGACCAATGTCCCTAGAAAAACACAACTTGGAAAAACTAGTGCAGCATTTGAGGGTTTTATTATTATGTAGTAGTAATCTGAGTACAAGTCAATATGCCCAAACTGGTAATCTGATACAGACAATAAATTAGCAAAGAGGTAGAGAGAAATATTCTCACACTGTTACTAGTGATCCGAATTTGATCCAGGCTTTGGATGGTTAGCCCTACGTTGTCGCTGCGTCATAGTCTCTACTGCATCACCCTTCTTTTTTATCGCTTTGCTGACTAGAACTCGACTCTCTGATCTCTCCCGTCTCACAACCCAACTTCAGGCACTAGATCTCGACTATTCCTAGCAAAATTACGGAATCCCTCTGAAGCACTGTGCTGCCTCTCTGAACCTCCCATTGCCTTCTCTACCTTGCACTCTCCAGAACTGGAAAAATCCCCTTTGGTCTACTATCCCTGCCCCTCACTGCAAGTTCACTTGATCTTTATCCGACAACTCAGTGTTGCTGACTCTTGAGAAATTTGATCTCTAGATCTCACCATCTTGGTGTGTTCTCCAAGTGCCCATCAAGCTCCTCCTTATAATCTCTCGTTGGAGCACCAACGGCCAAGATTAACACATAATCAAGGGCTGAGATTAACTGGGGGTTGATCCTCGTCTTTATCTAGAAGATGCACACCAAATTTAATTAATACCCTTTAATTAATTACATTTCCTAAATTTAGACTTAGGAATACATTAAAAATGATTAATTATTTTAATTTAACCATCTCTAGGTGGAAATTTACCAAACGATTTCTAGGTCTTGGAGAATGCTTATGTCTTAGCCTCTCTGCAAAATCTCGAGGCTAGAGCACATCCGATGCTACAGAAATCAAAGTTTTGTTGCTGAGAAGCCGAAATTTCTGGATTGTTGTTGGATTGAAGCTGCTCGATAGGAAAGGACTACTAAATCATCTTGGAAATCTGACTTGGTGGAGGAGGAAGGTTTGTTGGTCTAGGGTCTTGGTCTATCTCATTTGAATTACTGAAGGAAGAGTTATTGACTGGGTTTTCCCCTATATAGGGGTTTTACCCTCATTGTACGCTTACGTCTGGTGTCCTTGATCTTCGTGTTTTGGTTTTGGTAATTGCTTGATGAACTAAGATAAAAGAAGAATATAAGAAAAACAATAATAACTCAAAGAAATCACAAGTAATTATCAAGAAGAGAAAATATTTCTGCCTTTCCGATTTTCCAATATGAAGAACGTAAGAAAAGGGAGTTGTAAAAACTCTGATGAATATGATATTGAAGCTTGTTGATTGGTTCATTCCATGAACGCATTGATTGATGATTGATATATTAAGAGCATGAAGAAGGATTCTAGTATGAAGATGTGAAAATTCAGTTACTCGAATTCCTACTGCAGCAACTGATCAAATTTCTCCTACTTGTTAATTTTTGAATCAAGTTATTTACAGTGTTACACAGTAAACATCGAAATAAAATCTACTACAGCCTTCACAATATAAAATAATGCAGAAAAAACACTGCACAAGAGAGATAAACACACACACAATTACACCTTTGTCTTTGGACCAATGTCCCTGAAAAAACCCAACTTGGGAAAATCGGTGCAACACTTGAGGGTTTTATTATTATGCAGTAGTAATCTGAGTACAAATTCTTGGATGCCCAAACTGGCTATCTGATACAGGGAATAAACTGGCAAAGAGGTAGTGAGAAATATTCTCACATTGTCACTGGCGATCCGAATCTGATCCAGGCCCTGGATGGCCACGTTACCTCTGCGCAATCACTGCGTCACCCTTCTTGTTGACCGTTTTGTTGACTGGAACTAGACTCTCTAGCCTCTCCTATCTCACACACCAGCTTCCGACACTAGATCTCAACTACTCCTAGCAAAATTACAGACTCCCTCTGAAGTACTGCGTTGCCTCTCTGAACCTCT
>APFE030734999.1:90687-101676 GCA_000404065.3 Pinus taeda | reverse complement strand
TAAATCATCTTGGAAGGCTGACTTGGTGGAGGAGGAAGGTTTGTTGGTCTAGGGTCTTGGTCTATCTCATTTGAATTATTGAAGGAAGAGTTCTTGACTAGGTTTTCCCCTATATAGGGGTTTTGCCCTAGTTGTGCGCCTACATCTGGTGTCCTTGATCTTCGTGTTTTGCTTTTGTTAATTTCTTGATGAACTAAGATAAAAGAAAAACAATAATAACTCAAAGAAATTACAAGTAATTATCAAGAAGAGAAAATATTTTTGCATTTTTGATTTTCCAATATGAAGAATGTAAGAAAAGGGAGTTGTAAAGACTCTTATGGATATGATATTGAAGCTTGTTGATTGGTTCATTCCATGTACGCATTGATTGATGATCGCTAGATGAAGAACATGCAGAAGGATTTTAGTATGAAGATATACCATGCAAAGGAATGTTGATCTCAGAGGGAGCTAGTAGCAGAATTTGACATCTTGAAAAAAGGCTATCATGATTTGGTAACTCTGATATTGATGACTTGTTTGAGATGTGATTTGGCTATCTAGAAGAATCTATTGCAGAAGTATAGAATGAAAAAAAAGCAGTTGAATAGACAATTGTTTGGTTTAAACTCGATTTAAGAGCACATGGATTGAATGGACAACAATGATAATGGCCTAGAAGTATATATGGCAGAAATGTGTGCACCATGAAGGTAGAAAAGGTAGCATGTCACGAGATAGCCTGTTGGTCATGTTGAATCTGATAATATTCACTTTCCTAGATGGATAGAGGGAGTTATGATTAGCTCTACATTGATTGGTTTGACAAGATACCTTTGATGACGAAGATACTATAAATGATAGTTGATGGAAAGTGATATAAAAGGCTAATGACCCTGTCATGAAGACAGATCGAAAAAGAGTTTGGCTCCATAACATCCAAAAAGGTCGAAGGTCAAGTAAGATATAATGATGCGAGAAAACGAGCACCTGAAGCTATTACTATGATCTCAACAAAAGAACTAGTAGTTGATGAATTAGACAAAGATGAAGCTTATGGTTGTATCTCCCTATTTGAGAGGGAGTTAAGATCTACTCCCTGTTTGAAGGGAATGAGGATTACCTCCCTGATCGAGAGGGAGTGACATTGAACAACATATTCTCCATGTGTCACGCACTAGACCAAGACTAACAGTCGTAAGTCTTGTGAAGGCACTAGTAGGAAGAATGGAGGATTGGATAAGAACCTAGGACTAGTACTCCTTGAGGATTGGGAATCCAATATAGGAAGTAGTCTCGTGGACTGACACTCTTTAAGGATTGGACAGGGTATCCAAGATAAGAGTGGTCGAAGAGGACCGATATTCTTTGAGGATTGGGAATCCAAGATACGGATAGTCCTGGAAGGACATACCTAGTGAACATCCAAATGGGGTATGTGCCTTGAGAGGTTGTTGTGTTAGTGTCCATATGTATGCCTCCCAGCATTGTACTCTAATCTTGTGGAGAGTTAGAGCTTGACAAGTCAAGGCCTTACTATATTACAATTTGAAAATGTTGGTTATGATGTTGATGTTTGTTGATAGCTTATCAATATGACTCTTCTTATGAGAATATTTCAATTTGAGAGTAACCATGTACTGGTTGTTTAATTATGAACACCTCCCTAGTTAAGAGGGAGTGTTGGAAAATGTAACTAGGTTCGGTCTTCATAATTATCATTGTACTTATGTTATTGTATATTTCATGTAAAAGGTGAAAGAAGAAAAAGAAAATTAATTTTTTTTCAAGCATGGATTTCATGCTCAAGTCAAATTGTTATTTAGGTCAAGCATGTTCTTCATGCTTCTAGGGTTCTTTGAGTCAAAATAATATTTGTTGTAAGTCAAACTATTGTACTGGAGTCAAGTTCTATTTGGACTTTTGAAAAGAAGTGGAAAAGAAATTTTATTTGACTCAAAAATGTCAATTTTGTCCCCAGAAGATCAATTCCTCCCTACCCAGAGAAGTCGTCCCTGGATGGGATCCATTCGACCTCCTGGTTGTGTATAAATAGAGGATAGTTTGACCTCATTTGAAGACAAGCAAGCAAGTTCGATTCTTGTGCCAAAAAGAGAGAGAAATACCAGCGAAAAAGGCTAGAAGGAAGAGCGAAGGTCTAAGGAAGTGAAAAGAGAGAGAGTGAAGGTCTTAAAAATCGTCTTTCAGCCCTAAAACCCTCACACGTGATGTTGTAGGAAAATTGCAAGGGCCAAAGTTGCATACCTAGTTGTAGGGGCCGAAAATCTGAAGTTTGAACAAGTTTGAAGAGCTTTAACCATTTTTTACCTGAGTTGATTCTGACTTGTTGGAAAAGCTTGAAAAGAGGGTTGACTTGGGTCTTGTGGGAGGTCTTGATCTTGGATTTCTCACTTTGATCTGATTCTATACGAAGAGAAGAATTTATTGGGTTTTGCCCTGGCTTGGAGCCTACATCATGTGTTCATTGCCTTTTTTGGTGATATTCATGGTTTATGGTTTTGGTAATTGTTTGATGAAAAGAGCATAATAAAAATAATAAGAAGCCAACATATCTTCACAAGCAATTATCAAGTAAAGAGAAATCACCCTAATTACTGCTCTATTGATTTCTCAACACTTGGAACCCAAGGAAAGTAATTTATTATTCTAATTTGTTGTTGAGTGGTTAAGCGACAGTTTCTTAAAGGACAAAGAAGACCCTTGAGACACTCACACAAGAGTTATGAATATAGGCCAAAGGAGAGGCCTACTCACACATTGAGATGGACTTCAAGTGTGGAGTGAGAGAGCATTAGAGGAGGTTGAGTTCTATTCAAGGAGGCCAAGTTCTTCTCAAGAGGGAAGAGAAATCTGTCTAGAAGAAGTCGAAATTTGTTTCAGGTTTTGTGGAGGATAATTCTTGAGGGATGAGGTGGAATAAGGTTGGTCGCAACCTGATCTAGATTCCAGAACATCCAAGTTATGTTAGGGCTGCTTGGGCAGTAAGCCGTGGAGAAGAAAGTAGGTTGAGGCCTCCTCAGGGCAGCCAAGGACTAGGAATAACCTAGCCGCAACAAAAGAGAGGCCTTCGCAGGCCTATTAGGGTTTAAAGAGTTATGGTCAAATCATCCAAGGCTGGGCAGTGACCTTAAGTGAGCAAGCCAAGGGCCTGAGAAAGCAAGTAGGACAGGCTGAGGAGTTAAAGAGACCTCCTAAAGTGACCCACAAATGTAACAATTGAAGTCAAGGTCTGTTAGGGCTTCCAAGGCTTGTTAAGGAGCCTGTTGAGGTGAAGTTAGGAGGTTGGCAGAGAGCTCACAGTGGCCTGGAGGGCCTATTCTGTGTGTTGAAGGAAGGCCACATTTATTTAGTGTTGACCACAGTTAAAGGAGGAGAAGCCAAGCAGATTGAGAGCTATTGTAGCGACTTGGTTGTGGACAAACAATCTGGCAGAGGGTCTGGAGGATCAGGCCGCAGCAAAGAAGGAGGCCGAGGGCCTCAAGGATTGAAGACAGAACAAACAGTTGCTGCCCAGATTATACAGGGGCCACAACAACCACTCAGGGCGAGGGTTGTCACTCTGCTCCCCGCCCACTCTGTTCCATTTAACTCCCAACAGCAGGCTATGGGGGCAATCACTATGAAATGAGGTAAAGGAAAACAAGTTGGAAACCAACTTGTTTGGGAGACACGGATGAGTGGCCTAGTTACTTGGTTAAATTTAGCAAGATTAATGATTAGATTAGATTTTAAGTATGGGACCAATGCCTTAACAGAGTCACAATTCTTGCTTATGGTAATTTGAAACCAAGTAACCGGATGGACACCCACTGCTTGAATGATTGATTATCCTATGTGATGTGCAAGTCCTAAGATCTATGTGAGATGCAGTGATCTTGACTTATTTTAATTATATGCCTAGTCTAAGTATGGCCTTCCCTTAACTATTTTGAAGTTGGGCTCCAAGGTAGGTTGTGGGAAGGAGGCCAACAGGAAGTAGGCTAAGGCCTAATTAATGATACCTTTTGTTGTGCTCCTATCACCCGATGCCTCTGGCACTGCACAGACTGTGGCTCTGCCGATTGCAAGGTCACTGTGTTAACCACCAAAGAGTTTCCAAGCCCCTCAAGCTAGGTGAGAAGAGTTGCCCTAGATTTCTATCAACCTAGCTTATGTTAGGAGGTAAGTTATAATGCACGTTAAATCTAGGATGCATATGCAAGAAATTTGGGTGAGATTATCTTGAATTAGGGATGAGTAATTAGTGTGAATTAGCTTATAGAGAGAGTACTTAACAATGACAAGATGACCGCTGATGATAATATCGGTGATATATCGCCAAATATCGGAAATATCGCGATATTTTCAGCGAGCCGAAATATCGCCGAGAAAATATTGCGATATTTTGGCTCCTGAAAATATCGCAATATTTCTGAGATATTGATATCTGGCAAAATATCGTGAGACGACAGAAAATATCGCCGAGCGTGTTATGCCGCAGCTAGAAAAAAGGGAAAATCGTTTTTTTCTTCATTTCTGTTTCTGAGTGTTGGAGAAGGAAGGGGAAGAGTTTTGTGGTGGTTGTCAAAGAGGGTTTGAGGATCAAACAACGATTATCACCACCAGCTAAAAATTTTTTGTGGATCAAAGATTGAGGAACAGTGAGACAAACTTCATTTCTTCCATTAACAGGTATGTTCTCAAAAACCCCTATGTTAATGATTTTTTCATAGATTTAGGGTTATGCTTGCTTGCCTCTTTGCCTACCAACATTTTGTTTCTTTGTTTTTTTCCATTTGCCATGATTTTCATGCCCATGAGCCAATGCAAGGGTTTTCTCCATATTTGGACAGCAAGCTTCATTTTTTTTCAACTTTCTTATGCACCTTCTTATTGCCATTTTTCATTCACATTGCAAAATGCAAATAATGTAGTAAATTTTTTTTAAATGAGGTGGTTATTACTTATTATTTTTTGTGTTGGGGGGTTTAATGCCAAATTCTTGTTTTTTTTGTGCCCTAGGTTTGAATTAGTTCACTACAAATGTCAAATATGCCAAAAGCCTTGGACCCATTTTAGGAGTATGGGGAGGTTATTGATGGGGCAAATCGAGCATATATATATAATGCAAATTGTGTGGGACCAAGACGTCAAGAGGGGTTACATGATTGAAATACCAACTGACTAGACTCCCTGCACATGATGCAGATGTAATGCCTTGTATGGTTTCTAGTGCAGAGGTTATACAAAAAGCTCTTGAAGCAATTGTTGAACAAGACAGAAAGAAAGTTGCTAGGGAGAGGCCAATGGTCTCAGATAGTTAGTTGCTAGTTTTATTTGTTTTGCAACTTTTGCTACATATAAGTTTATAACTCATGATGATGTTATTTTGTTTGAGTCCTTGATTGGACAATTATCAGAGATCAGTAGGATATGTAATGTTATTTTGTTGCAGTCCTTGATTGGACAACTATTAGGGATCAGCAAGATTTGGTATTGCCTTTGAAGTTTGATGTATCATTTCTATTTGACATCATATATATCAGTGCTTTCTTCATATTTATGTGCCAATGTGTTTAGTTCATGTTGTTATTGCTTTATATGTTTAGAAATCTGAAGAAAAAATGAATATATTATGCAATTTTTATGCTTGCCGATATTTTCGCCGATGTTGCTGATAAGATGTTTTCTGGACCCTTGACAATATTTTGTTAATACCGATATTTTCAACACTGAAGATGACAATCTTAATAAGATAAATTGCTTTAGAGACACCAGTGCAAAACTTCAACAAATTCTCACAAAATGTAAAATGTCAATTTTTCAACAATGTTCGATACCACTTTAAAGATAAACTAATCACCATTCAAGATAGTCAAATGAAAACTTAGATGTCAAAATTTAAAGTGATTACCAAAGACAAAGATGCCAATTAGATTCCAATTAGCACAAGATCAGATCTAGAGCTTAACTGTAGGAGTGTTTTAAGTGACAAATTACGGAGATTGTTCAAACTTAGAGTGAACCACACAAGTGTTAGATCTCAACAATTAAATCAGCAGTAGTACTTCAGAAAATTTCAGCGCTTATTAATGTTATGACAGTAGTAGAAAAATCACTCTAAATTATAAAATTTGCCCCCAACATATAAAGTACAAAACTTTCCAATGACCAGCAGAAATAAATTTGTGTCTAGCTTACTTTATGAAGATGTATTTAGTGATATTTCAGATTTGTAATAAGCTATTATAGCAGTAAATTGACCCATATATCAGCAAGTTAGAGATGTCAGAAACAATGCCCAATCTACCCAAAAATAGTAAAATGCACCCAACTTGAAAGGAAAATCAATTTTTAGGATATTTAGAGAGTGTGATTCAAAAAATTTCAGATCTGATCTATTTACTACAGCAGCGAATAGTTGACAGATCAACGAACTAATGCAGTTACAATCAATGCTAAAATTGCCTAGAAATAGAAAATTTTGCTGGAAACTGAAAATTTCAAGATTTAGACCTTTATTAAGTGTATGCTTCAGAAATTTCAGATCTGAAAACTTCAGTTATGCAGTAAATTTTAGCAAGCATAAAAGTTAGATCTAGGCTAGATTTGGGATGCCCAAGTGGCCAAAATTTATGAAAATGAAGATTTTGCAATTTTAAACAATTTTGACCATGTAGCATGTAATTTTAGGGCTTAATTGTTATTGATTTGACTGCTGTAATAAATCAAAGATAAAACTAGGATTTAGAGGTCAAACTGTAGGCCCAAGGCCTTGATGATTACTTGCCAAATTTGCCAAAATTCTCCAATGTTCTTGGCACCTGAAAACACAAGAATTGAGCCAAAATTGTTGCAAAACAAATTGTTAGAGATAAAATGTCAAAACTTTGAAAAAACTCTTTTTTGCAATTAGATCTAGCCATTGTAGGGTTTATGGCATTATTAATGCTTGCAAAATAGATCTCAAACACTAGCCTTTTAGGTTGGGTAAGGGCTAGGGCCTTCAAAAAATAGGGTTTTTCCCAGATTTGAAAATAAGAACCCTGCAAAAATAGCCTAAAAACCCTAGACGTCTCCAATGTCAATTTCTTCCTCAATCCTGAAACAAATTTAAAAATAGAAACTGAAATACCCAATCCAAACTAACAAAAGAACAAACAAACAAAAATTCAAAACCCAAGTTAGAAAAAATAATTTACAAGTTAGATCTACAAAATTTTAAATTTTTGAGAAAAAAAAAATTTATGGAGTTTTTTCCTTTGAAAAATGGCTAAAAATATTTTAGAAACCCCAATGTATACTATAGCCTTAAAGAAGATTTAATCCACCATATAAATAACTAGAATCCAAGCAACAATGATTCTTGCTCAAGTTTGAGAACTTGGAAGCCAAGGACTAAAGTACCTACAAACACTATGAATTTATCTCAAAAATAATTTGTTAGATCACATGGGGAATCAAACCACCTAAGATTAGCCCAAAACTATGAATAGTATGTTTTTATCTCCATCTAATGAAAAAACAAATCTTACCAAAGTTCAGCACAACATAGTGTTGACGTTTCTAAGTTTACTTAATTTAGAAACCCTTCATGCACTTTCCCTGATTTATTACTACCTACTTGTTAAATTTTCTTTAAAAAGTTATTTACAAAGTAAATACTGAAAATAGACACCAGTTCATGCTCAAAATATTACAGATCAGCGACTAAAAGAAACAAGAACAAACACACCACATGACACCATTATTTTTGGACCAATGTCTCCGAAAAAACCCAATGTGGAAAAACCGGTGCAGCTATCTGAGGGTTTTCTTATTAAGCAATATTAAAGTACAATCTGGGTGCTGACACTGGCCTACCCAACAAAGAATTTCCTTAACAACTATACCTCACAATTTGAGAGAAATCTCTTGGCTGAAACCCCGGAAAAACACTTCCGACAACTCCTCACAAAACTGCTCTTGCAACCCCAGCGTCTGCCCAATTTGGACTGCGTCAACCCCTCTCTGTCTCATGCTACCCTTGCGTCAACCTTTCTAGGTCTGTGTCAGCCCTAGGAGGCCCTGCGATCTGGGAGCCTCTATATCAGCTGCGCTAGCCCCTCTGGTGCTCTACACAACACTTGCCTGTCTCTGCATGGCCCTGCGTGAGCCCTTGCTAGCTCTGCGTCACCCTCCTTGGCTGCTATGCTGCTCTCCCAGCACAATCTCTGCCTTCTTTGTTTCTCTGTATTCAAAGCCCCTCAACTGCTCTCCCAATCACTGATTCTATCTCTCTTAGCAAACCCCGCTCTAGAGAATAGAATGATTGATCATCCGATGTACTTCTCCAAGTGACCCTCAAGCCTCCTCTTATACTTTTCCTATTGACATCTCAACGGCCGAGATTAAGTCCCTAATCAACAGCTAAGATTAGATCCGGCTTGATCCATGTCTTTTGAACCATTCTACCACAGATTCATATTAATACACATTAATATTTTATTTTCCCTAAGTTTAGACTTAGAGACTCCATTAAAAATATTAATTATTTTAATATCTCCTGATCTGTTTAGACTCTGTCCAAGCCCTTTATGGGTATTGGAGATCTCATGTGCCCCAACCTCTCCACCAAATTTCATGGCTAAAGCACATCCGATGCTACCCAAATCAACACTCCCTTTTAGCGAGGGCTGTGCTCTAGCAATACTCCTCACTGAGTATTACTCTGATCATCCGGCATCGGTACCTGTGCTAATGCTAGGCCTTCTGCCCACCTTCCTCTGCACCGCTGCCTCCTGTACTGCTGCCCATGTTTCTGCCACTACCACTGTTGCATTTGTACGACAGCTCCCTCTGCATCTGTGTTGTTGCTGGCCCTTTCTCCCAACACTGCATCTGCACTGCACCTCCTCTCATCATGCTATATCGTGCTACCCACTGCTGCACTGCAACTCAGTCACTGAGAAGTAAGTAATTGATCTCCCAACTGACCTCCCCGTTGGGTTAGAAACACCCTTTGATGCTGAAGCTCCCTCTGTCGCTGACAAGTGCTCCCTCTCTGACCTCTGCGTTGCTGCAACAACTCCCTGCATCTCACACTGTTGCACACCTCTCTGTGCCATCCTGCATTGGTGCAACACTCCTGTGCCACTCACACTGCTGCAGCCTGCTAGCTCTGCGTTGTCTCGAGACTCCTACACTGTAGCTCTCTCTGCCGCTCCATCCGCATCCGTCTCTACCCACTTAGCCAGTCCTGCTACTCCTCATTGGGGCTCCCGTAACAAGGTCTAATCCAAGAGGCTGGGTACCTCAAAGATCCTGCCCTTCATCGCCTGTAGTCCTCCTGACTACAGCTCGATGTCTCCCCACTTCCGCTCAAGTGGCGTGTGTGCACTCATGGCACAGTTATCGTCTGTCAAAACTTCCTTCTCTGCGCGTGTTGGCGTTGCCTTAGTCTCGGAAGACTCTCTCTTATTCTTCTTCCTTGGGCACTAAGTCACATAATGACCCATCTCCCCATAATGGAAGCACTTGATTTTGGAGAGATCTTTCTTCTTCCGCTTCTCCTGCTTTCCCTCAAATGCTAGGGCCACATCCTCCTCCTCCTACTGAACCTTGATCCCTTTACTGCTGCTACCTGTCTTTGACTGTCGTCTGATCTCTTCTTGGCAAAGAGCTGCCCACATCTCATCCCAAGGTAGTAGAGTCCCTCTGCCCAAGATACTCTCGACAAACACTTCCCAATCTTCTGAGACACCATTCAGAGTTGTCCTCACAATAAGCTCCCGATCAGGTGTTGCTCCTATAGCGGTCAACTGGTCTTGGATCTCAGTCAGTCCTCCGAGGAAGATGTCAATCGATTGACCCTTCTTCATCTAATACGACCTCATCTGGTTCTTGAGCAGCGTTCTTCTCTGCACAGAAGTAAACTGGTATAGGTTCTTGAGAGCCACCCACATCTCAATTGTCGTTTCCTTCTCGACTATAAGTGGTACCACATGATCCTTGACCCCGTCAAGGATAATGCACTTGGCTCTCGTCATCGCCTCTTCGTACTTGTCATTATCATTTGGGTCGACTGGAATAGCTATCGTCTTCAAGGCGAAGTTCTTGACACGATTCCTGTCAAGCATTGATAAGATTTTGGCCTTCCAGACTGCGAAGTTCAATGCTTTGTCCAGTCTATCCTGGTCTCTTACCCCGTGTAGTGCCATGACGCTCCTCTACTTCCCTCCTGGAATTTCTCTGTTCGACTCCTCTGAGTCTCTACTTCCCGTCTGGAAATTTTCTTCTGGACTCCCTCTGAGTCCTAATTTCCCTCCTGGAAATCCTTTTGCCGCTTGTCGAGATGCCCCCTACTCTGATCGCCTTGTGCAACTGCACTGTTGATCCAGGTTCCTCGGCTAGAAACCCTCGGTAACAACTCCTCTAGCCCTGCTCTGTCAAGTATTGTTCTGACTACAGTACCTCACTAGCTCCACTCTGCAATATTTTTGCAGTCTTCTAGACTCTAGCAACTACCCCTCTATGAACTGTGTCAGCCCCTCTCTGCCCCAGGTTGGCCCTGCGTCAGCACTAGGATGCCCTGCGTCAACCCTCTGACCTTCTGCGTTAGCAACACTGGCCTCTCTGAGGCTCTGCGCAGTTCCCGACTTCCTCTACGTGGCTCTGGCTAATTCTGTGTCACACTTCCTTGGCTTTTGCGCTACTAGAAACAACTTTTGTCACCTCGGAACAGTTGTTTTCTGCTGTTATTGCTCCGCTCAACTAATGTCTTTTAATCCTCCTATGATCTGCAATCATGCTCTTATACCATGTTGAAGTTTCTAAGTTTACTTAATTTAGAAACCCTTCATGCACTTTTCCTGATTTATTCCTACCTACTTGTTAAATTTGCTTTAACAAGTTATTTACAAAGTAAATACTGAAAATAAACACCAGTGCATGCTCAACATATTACAGATCAGCGACTAAAAGAAACAAGAACAAACACACCACATGACACCATTATTTTTGGACCAA
>APFE030734999.1:74286-89831 GCA_000404065.3 Pinus taeda | reverse complement strand
CAATCTCTGCCTTCTCTATTTCTTTGTACTCAATGCCCCTCAGTTACTCTCCCAATCACTGATTCTATCTCTCTTAGCAAACCCTGCTATAGAGAATAGAATGACTAATCATCTGGTGTACTTCTCCAAGTGACCCTCAAGCCTCCTCTTATACTTTTCCTATTGACATCTCAACGGCCGAGATTAAGTCCCTAATCAACGGCTAAGATTAGATCTGACTTGATCCATGTCTTTTGAACCATTCTAACACAAATTCATATTAATACACATTAATATTTTATTTTCCCTAAGTTTAGACTTACAGACGCCATTAAAAATATAAATTATTTTAATATCTCTTGATCTGTTTAAAATCTGTCCAAACCCTTTCTGGGTATTGGAGATCTCCTGTGCCCCAACCTCTCCACCAAATTTTGTGGTTAGAGTACATCCAATGCTACCCCAAATCAACACATAGAGATGCTCGTAGTCAACACATACCACAAATCAATAAAAAAGAACACCTTGAATTGCACCCCAAAGTCTTTATTATGATTGAGAAAATAGTTCCCAGTGGGACAATAGTTACAAAATTGCTTCAACATAAATTTTCTAGCTAGAGACTCAAATGACACTCTAATTTATAAATTTATCCTCCAAGTGGAAAAACAACGGCTAGTTTCTTTGATCCTTGTCAAAATTATCTTGGCCACTGATAAATACTTCAAAATCTTTTAATCTTTGCCCTTAATTTTTTATTTTTGAAGAATTTTCGAATTTGTCATTTAATTTCATTTTTATTAACTCAAAATTAATTATTTTGAGTTAATTTCCTCAAACTTTTGACTTTGACTTAACCACCAAGATCCAAAGGTCCAAATTTTCTTCAAATATACAATATTCTCTTAGTGGAGACCTTTAAAATTGATTCAATCAAAACCCACAAATTTTTCCACTTGGAGAATTATTTTTCCTAAGACAATTTAATTTTGACTCTATTAATTAATTGTCTAGCTTAGGATTTAATTTTATTTCACTGGAAAAATTAATTAATTTACACATGAGAAGATTTAATTATTTTTCCACCCTCTAACCCATAAGATTTTACATTTACAACCCTCAAAGGGGGAGTACACATTTGGCTTAGACCCTCAAAACATATAACCCATCTGTGACACAATATGATCTAGTAAACCAAGTGATTTGTAACAAAATAATTAAGTCAACTAGCTTAAATTATTTCCAAACCACTTTTACATCAGACTCGACTAAAAACACTAGGACTCATCTAATAATTTGACAATAAATTTCACCCTAGCTTTGGGGTTTAAGTTAAAGGGAAAAAACTCTTCTAATTAGCCGTGTTTAGAAACACAGGTAAATAGGGAGGTTAAAAAACCTCCTCGAATAAAATTCGTCATTAAAATTATAGGTTTACCTAGGTTGTTACATAAACTCAAGGTTTTACTAAGAACATTTACATTACATAACCTGCAGAAGGGATAACCGTGACACATGGACTGTTGATATGTGATCCGATCTTTGTTCAAAAAATAGTACTTCCGCTTCCCTAGAACTTTGACAATTTAAGTGTAACATAGACAAAGGCAGGCTAAATAGGACTGTGGGCAAAAGAAGCCTGTAGCAACCAAAGAACAGGCGCTATAACAAGGTACTTCAAGGACAAAGAGGACTGAAAGGGCTGCTTGCAAAGGACAGCAGACAGAAAGTAAGTTAAGTTGTTTTATGGGGACTCTGGATATTAGCTTTGTATCAAGGTTCGTAAAGGGCCATGAGCCCTAGTGTCTTCTTATTGATGGACTAATGAGAAATGTGATTTGGGCCAAAAATCTTGTGTACTTTTGTTAATCTGTTTGCTATTATATTTCGCTATGCAAAGTGTTTCATAGTTGAGCATCTTAGTGTGTTTATGTGCTTGGTTAAGTCATAGACCTACCTAGGATGCATGAAAATTTAAACAATTTCAGGACAGACAATGTGAATCCTTGAAGATTATTTCAAGGGTGGGTGAAAAAGGCACAATGAAAGATGAGACAATTAAGAGCATCCATTATAATCAATCATTGTCTAGGACCTGGCACTTTTATTCATTATCAATTGTTAGATGCAGAAATTTCTTATATTTAGAATTATAGATTGAGCTGATTGATACTCTTATGGAGAATCAAATTAATTAAAAAAAAAAAAATCAAGAACACCAAGGCCCAATAAATAAAATTGCTAAACTTTATTAGTCTCAACTCTCACATAGATGTTTTAAAATATTTTTAAGAGTGAATATATCAAACAGGATTGCATGTATAAGCTCTCAGTTTAACAAATTTCTGCTTTACACTTGTTTATTGTTTCTTGCTGCCGACTAGTAGTGCTTCAACTTCTGGTATAATAGACCAGTGTTTCAGAAGTTAGAACTTTCAAAGCACTTCTAGTTCTTGAATAAGTGGAGTATTTGTCCAGATAGTTAATCCCCATTGACCAAATACATAAAAGAAAGAAGATATGCTTGTAGAAACATTTGCAAGGCAGCGTTTTAGAAATATCAGAAGAGTTAGCTTCCTTCAAATAGACTTCAATGCTTATATTGACGTTAATGTAAACAATGAATCCACTGATAGTGCACTGAAGCAGAGAAGAGGGAACCTGACCCTACCAAAGCTGGCTCATTAACATATGAGCAGACAGGATGATTACACCATGATTACCAAGCTGTACTGAAGTTATCTGGAGGACTAGACCTAATAATCATTGATGAATGTAAGAATAGTTTGGCTGAATGTTTAGCATATGATGAAAACGATAAGTGAATGTGATCTCTGTAGAAGGCTTGACGATTCTGTGATATAATGTTGAAAGACATTCATGACAGCAAAAAAGCAAATGTGCATCTCAAGGAAAAACTAAAGGAAAGACTATGTCAAATCTTTTGGTATAAAACATTTTATCTGCACTCAGAAGGATACTGAAAGGCCAAACAATTCAGCCACCCTGTGGACACTAAATGGATGAAGTATTTACAATTTTTGCAACAGAAGAATGAAGCAGGTTTCGGCCCTCTGCAGGGAGATAATTCCCAGAAGATGAAGTTTCAATGGGGCATTTGAACCAATGTTATTGGAACTGAACCAAAATTGGTAAAACTGCCAGGTTGAATCGGCTTTGGGAGGTTTCCAGTTGAACCAGCCTCCCAAACAGGAATTGACCAGTTTTGGTCTGAACCAGTCCTGAACAGGTCTGAACTGTTCCAAACCAACAAGTTCAAGACAAAATCTGTCAGAACAGGCAAGTTTGACCAGTATTGTACTGGTGTGCCTCCTTTCCCAAAAAAAACCAAAAATAAAATTACGAACACAAGAAGCAAAAACCCTACAACTACCTTAAAACCTAATTTTAATCTATATAATGGCATCTCCCTTTCTACGATGAATAGACTTAATCCCAGATGACTTGTAGCACATCCACCACCATAGAATACAGACATTGGTGTTGGACCTTCAAGAGTATCTAATCAAGATGTTGAGGATACCCATGCAGAGAATGTAGAGAATCTAGAATCAGATGATAATGTAGTTTGATTTGATTGTGTACTATAGTATGATTATTTTTGGACTCTGCAGGCCATCTAAACCCTCAACATTAATGTATTTTGGTTTAGATACCTATTGTACACAGTGACATTTTGCTGTACTCACCCTTACGATGCTATATATATGAGAAAACTTTGCATATTTGGTGTCTAATAGTTTGGATTTACAGGAAGTACATTAAGATATAACTGTTTATCAAAATTTGAATATTTAACGTATTTTTTGGTCAACCAGTTTTGTGTCCAGTTTTTTTTACCCACTTCAGTGTAGTTCCAGCTTTTAGGGTTGACTAGTTCGGTCCTGACAACATCGATTTGAACTAGCTCTGAACTGGACTTTCCATAAGCAAGGATGCATGTCTAGGATAGTCTTTTTCTCTCTAAAGGATCCTGAAAAAAATCATAATATGTATGGTTCTTGCAAAATGATTTGCAAATTTGATGAAGTGAATATTAGAGAATAGATCTGGATTATACTCATGAATGATTAACTAAAATTGTTGAATGCTATCAGTTAATTTTACATTGATCACAAGAAAGTATGTAAAATACTTCAAAGCATGATATTATAACGTTCTCAACAAAGCTTCAATGGACATGTGATTTAAGTAAACTGGAATTGTAAGCTTGCTTGGTTTTGAAGGTATACACTCACAGTTAATGAGGACATAAGCAGTGACCAATGTAGAGTCCTTGCAGCATACCTGTAATTGAGGCAGAACAGCATTGTCAATCTATGAGATGAAACGCCAGTTATATTCAACACCTCTGTCCCTAATGTCTGCATTAAACTCTTCAATCTGTATTTATGACAAACGTTACCAATGTAGTGTCACAAAAAGGCACATGCCAGTAATGATTCTTAACAGTAAGTTCATGATATAGACAAAGTAGGTTAGAGTTTGCACATGAATCAACAAAAAAGCAGATTGCAAAAATCAAATATACGAATCAAAGACTTACTCAAGGCCAAGAGGTGCACCAAAAACAATGGCTCCAAATGCATTTACTAGAGCACCTGCATACATCCTGACTTTAGTATCTGTAGTTGTTGGTTCTTCTCTCACAGCTTCATTTTACCCTTTGCTTCAAAAAAGTGCAAGGTGACACGTGAATTAACAAGAACATTAATCAATCAATCCCCACGATCAGCAGGACCAATTTAGGTAAAGGGTAAAGGGCAAAGGCAATGCTATGTAATATGCATCCTCTGAACCATGCTACAGCATGAAGGCCTCAGTGAGCAGACACCTATATGTAGAGAGCCTGCCTGAATTACCAAGAATGGGAAATGAGAAACAGACAAGAGAGTTTTCAGGGATAAGGAACATGAGTCAATTCCCCCTTCCAAAGTATATTTATACATATAAAATTGATTAGTAATGTACTAATGTCATACTGAAACTAGAATGGGAGCAGGAATGGAACCAAAAACAGGTGTCTCGGAACACAACCTGCCCTCATTTCGGGGCATCTAGAGAAGGACTAATGGGCTTTAACGTTTCACAGCCCTCTTTGGAGTGATCTTATTGGACCCTTTAAGGGAAGGTTACTTGGAGAATGCCCTGGGTTACCAGTACAGCCATCAACAAATAAAAAACAAATAGACCTAGACGATTGACAATTTTGTTAGTGTATGTTGTCAATATCCGAAGGTACTATTGACAACATGGGTGCTTAATAAGCACAGAGGTACATCTCAGACCCGAAATTCAGCAGCACTAAATCAAAACAAATCAACACTTGAACTCTATGTCTCGTATGCTTGAATTCTCTTTGGCCTAATGATAGGCAAATGAGCTCGGTGTCATGAGTTAAATCGTGAAGTAATTGCAAGCAAAATAATAGATTTCAGTACCGAGGAACTGGACGTGGTACGGCAAGTCCCAAAGCTACTCAGGAGGTCTCCGCAGAAAATATTTATTCGGGACCCTAATTGGTAATATCAAAGCACTTTCTGTTGCTGAAGTCATCTTGCCAAATTAAAGCAGCCAACAAAGTTAATATTGCATCCAAAACCAGGTTAAGTCCCACTTTGACTGCCCAATGCAGTGTATCTCAATGGCAAAGGTCAGGGCAAGTTCTCGACGAATTTAGCAGAATAGGTACCTCTTGGTCGTAGTATATGGCCCGAAGTTAGAACCGCTTCCTTAACAAAGGTCTACTTTCCAAACAAAACAAAACAAAAAAACTCTCAACCAAGAAAAAAATTGAATAGGTAACCCTTGTACTTACCTATAGGAAAGCTTAGAAGGCCACGCCCTATAGCCCACATTTTCTGTCATACAATCTTATGTTAGCTGCAATCCATGGCAGTGGCACCCAAATCTAAATACCATGTTTTGTTCATTTAAATTGACAAAATTACCGAGCAAGTTTGTGGGTTGAGTCTGATTTGACTGTAGGCCAGAACGACAACAGGGCCTTCTACTACCTGGAATAATCGAAAATACGACGACTGTTAGCAGGTATTCAAGGTACACTTTCATTGAAACGGAGATCTATTTTTAAATTAAAAAACGGGCGCATGAATGAACGAACCCATAAGAAGCCGATGGCTTTGACGGGGTGACTGATAAGATTCCATCCGAGAATGACTTCAGAGATCAAAATAGCCGAACACAAGGCAATCCCACATGGAAGAGTCACGTAAATAAGGCCATATCTGCTCTGGTTGGTGGGTTTTTGAACATCACTCGACATTAGGACTCGCTCATAGACGCGTATTCATACTATTTCGTCAGACGAAGGCATACAAATGGATGCATTGTCTGCTATTCAGTCGGATCAATGCACACAAATGGATGCAGTGTGCCACCAGACAAATAATTTAATCTAAGGAATTGTTTTGAAAGACATTATTGTAATCGATATGCTGTTAAGAACGAATAATTTTAAGCTAAAAAAATTGTTTTTAAAGACATTATTTTAACCAAGAGGCTGTTAGGAACAAATAATTTTCACATGAGACTGTTAGATTCTGGTCTTCCACCATTGTACCATAATCAATAATGTAACTTACATTAAAGGTGAAAGAAAGCCTTCGAGAATGAGGAATATGAGCATGTACCAGAAAAATAGAAATAGGTATTATATTTTAATTGGTAAAAAAAAAATGATGAGTATGAACTGACGAGTAACATTATAGAGAATAAGGTTGAGAGCTAGTTTTCCTTGTAATTTAGTTGAAGTAGAAATTGTTTTTAACAAAAATAAAATTTAAAATAAATTATGATATTTGTAATGTAATTAAATATTTTATAAAATTATATATATATATATATATATATATGGGGGATGGAATGTTTACACTATGTGTATTGTAAGGTTGTTTTAAGTCAATTTATTATATAACAAAGATTATGCGAGAATTTGTTGTGATTATTAATCAACGAGGATTCTCTCTTATAGAATTAGTTTTGGAAATAAAATAAAATAAATCTTTTTTACAACATATGCTTCATCTAAATGTTTATCAAAGGTTGTAGTGTGCTATAGAGTTTGTTGACTTTTAACAAATTTAAAAATTTATATTTGTGCATCTCTTTGTCTAAATGTTTATCAAATGTTAGTAGGGTGCTACAGAGTTTGTTAGGTTGGATTGACTTTTAATAAATTTAAAAAATTAGATTTGTGCCAAGTGGGCTCCGGCCGGCCCACCAATTTCCCAGGGATTTTGAAACCATGCCTAATTTTAGAAAAATTTCCTTATTAGAACTCTTCAACACTTACAATTTTTTCTCCTACCTGGGATTCTTAAGGGTTAAATAAAATCAAAGTTGATAATAATATTTTTGTTGCAATAGCTTTTTTGTTGGATTCTTACGGGTTAAGTAAAATCAAAATTAATAATAATATTTTTATTGCAATAGCTTTTTTGTTGCAAATTAATGTAATTGTACTAGTTTTATTTTCTTTTAAAAATACCATAATTGTGTATAAGTGAAAATGAAATGATCTTTATATTAATAATAAGAATAGAATTGTTTTTTTTATTAATGTGATTTAATATTTAATATTTTAGTAACTGAACTTTTATTATGTTTTGAATTTATCAAAGAATTCATATTTTTAAATGTAATTAATACTAACCTAAAATTTGTAGTCGCATGATTTTATTATACTAAATGTAATAAATGTCAAATTAAAATTATTTTGAATTATTAATATATTTTAATGTCGCAATCGAGTATTTTGTTGAATTAGCTATTAGTAAATTTCCAAATCAATAACATTGTGTTGTGTGGGTGGTTAGTACTATGTTTCGGTAATTATTTTAATTGATATGATTTATTATTGAGTGAAAGTTTTAAAGAACTTCATATCTTGTTGACATTTTACATTACACCAAAGTTTTTAGACCTTATTAAACATCTAAATCAATAACTTCACATCGAGTAAACCATTAGCCATATGTTTAATGTTTAATGGCAAGTTAATACACCTAGTTGATTTTTAAAAATGCAGTGATCAATCAACTTGATCAATTTTTCATAGTGCAGCGAATTCCAGATTCAATAATTCAAATTCCTATGCATTATGCTAGGTTGTGAGTTACATAGAATGAGGTTATAAACACCCTTACCACAAGAAAAAAAAAAGATAGAGTGAATAGATACTATTGAATTTAAAGGCATCTAAAGTCCAACAAACCCTTACAATGGCATTGACATTTATTATTCAATATATAAATAATATTGAATTTAAAAACATTTTAAATCCAACTACTTCCATTTAATAGATATATAATAATGGTGAAATTTATTATTTTGTAGCAAGATGCTCACAGCTCATCCATACATTCATTATATATATATATCTCAATTATACACTAATAGCAAAGCAAAGCCATAAATAAAGTATATGCTTGAATACCACACTTGGATGTGAAGTTAATTGAATTAGATTTGAAGTTAATTGAACTTTGGCAATTATATATTTAGCAGAGTCATTAATAACGTATATGCTCGGAGTATATAAAGTGGCAATTGAATCTAATTTAGATCTCACGATTACATGTACATGCATATTCATTAATATATGTGCATCTAAAATAACTTGAATTGTGACAATATATATAGCAAGAGTTTATTTCTTTATTAATGCCTACGTATGTGGTTGAGGAAGGGAGATCATAGGATCATATCTTGCAATGTGAACCCATTGAAATCATGGCACGTCATTTCATCTTTGGCTCACCTGTTAGTAATCGTGAACATTGAAATAATCCAAGGAGGCCTTACCGTCGAGATTTTAACTCCATAATGTTTTATAGTATTCTTTGTAATGAATTTTATATAACTAACACGATTAGGAGAGTTGATCAATGAAGAGGTAGGTTTTATCAATGTATCAGGAGAAAGGCATTAAAATGTTGGAACAGAGATACGTGACACTGAGAAATTCACTATAGCAAGCACTTTCATGAAAACTTGTCTCTGAACAATACGGAATGTACAAGTTACTACTAGTGAATAATCGACCAGTGGGATGAATTGGCCTCCATTGAATGCTCTGACATCCATAGTGCCAAGTAAAATGATGACACAATAAGACTCTATCTTTTTTAACCAAAAGAAATGCAAAGAAATTAATTAAATTGTCAATAAACAGAAATAAAACCAAATACTTTAATGTTAACTTTGGTGAAATCTGATTTAATTTCTGGTCAATTGTCCAACTAATTGAAATTCAATGAAAATTGAATATGCTATTTTATTTTTTTAACACGGTCGAATACTTATATATTAAAAAACCTTCAAAAGAGGGACGTGTCCCATTACATATGTTTGAGGAAGCACAATTGAATTGAATCAAAGTGGGCACGCAGACCCGAAATTCAATTCATTGTTCTTGCTTTTTTTTAAGATTTGGAAGACATAACAGCTATATTGCCGTAAGAACTGACCTAGAAGCAGGCAGTATTTACAATGCATGTGGAATTATCCCCAGAACTGGTTGACCGAGTCATCAGGCGGTTGATCTTTCTTATCATTGTTTTTGGTGGATGTTTCGCCTTGGATACTTTGGTTCAGTGATTTTATGTAACTGATAGCTTCTTCCAAGTGATTGCATTTCTCTTTGAGGCCTTCAATTTCCACCTTCTGTTTTTCAAGCTTTTTCTTCTTTGATTTATTCTCTGACTGAACTTCTGCCTTGAGTTCATTGAAGTGCTTCACGAAACGGGCTATCATAAAGCAGTTCGTCTTGTAGAGGGCGCAACTGCTATTGGTTTCAATGCGATCCAATGGGTTTTATGCCATTGGTGGAGTGCCTTTGATTGGGTTGTAGATCTGGCTTTGGGACTTGCAACTTACTCTAGAAGGGGGAGAACTGAACGGCAAAGAGTCTGAGATTTAAATATAGACGATTTTGGGAATTGATACTAGAGGAGTAGTCCTGAGAAAGAAGATTGATCAACGGGTCTCCAGAGGTAGAGATGAGAGGATAGTTGATGAACACAGAGAGGGAGGAGAGGCCACCTGGAAAGAGCTGAAGGGAATAATATGCAGAGAAGGAAACGAGAAGCACGGGTGTATGAAAATAGAGGGAAACAAGGACAGTCCGCGGGGAGTTCGACACCGAAAAGTTTAAGCAGGTCTGCTTCACAGAGACATACCAATAGTTAGTGTAAAAATAATGCATACAATCACAGTGGCTATAAACAATACCTCTCGAGACATAAGAGGAAACTCTTCCACGGGGACTGCTACAACGATTTGAATGCCCAACGAGCGGCTTGGCGCGGAACCATCACAACAACAAACCTAACAAGCCAAGAGCTCCTACCTTGAAGCCACACTCAGAGAAAATCTGTAGAAACCATCGCACCTCGGCCAGCTTATAAGCCCGTTGATGCACCTAAACCCCGTGAGACTGGTCATCATGTTCTGGAGTGCATCTGTCTTGAGCGTCATTACGAATTTTTTTAGAGTTGTCTCTGAAGATCTTGAATCGGCAAGAGCCTAAATTTTGGTTGTCCTTCCCACGAGGCTTCCCCAGCTCCGTCATCCAATGCAGATCCTTTCTATGCCTAGAGATATTCCTGGCTGCTCTGAAGATATGGTGGAGGATAGTGTCAGTGTTAAGGATTTTGAACACACCGCTATAGTGTCTCTGAGGAGAAGCAGTCTGATTACCGAGGTAACTAATGTAACACCGTGTCCCAAGCTCAACCACGAGGAGGGACAGATTAAGGAATTGGCTTTTCATATGAACTATTGTTTTCTTGGACTTACCCAATAGTTCTATTTACTGCATTATTAGCTAAAGAGTCAGCTTTTGTATTAAAAATTCTCAAGACATGTTTGTAATGGATGATCCCCATCTGCTTTGTGTTTTCCATGATCCTTTGCTTGATTCTATTGAGGGCCTGGTTTTTGAAATCTCCCCCTGAGTCCATCGTTGCGATTATTATTGTTGAATCGCCTATTATAACTGGGTTTTTTACTTGAAGTTTTTTAAGGATACAAGTGCCTAGGAGCAGACTATAGGCCTCTGCTTTGTTATTTGTCGTATTGCCCAGTCCCCATAAGTAATGATAGCTTTCCCCTCGTGATCAGATATAAAGCCCCCAGCTCCAGCTTTGCCAAGGTTGTTTTTGGAGGCACCATCGAACTGTAGAGTGAAAGTCTTTTGATCTAGAATCCACTGTTCTATTTCAGTTTGGGTTCCTCGAAGTTTTCAATATTTTCTTCTTTTTCCTAAATTGGCTGCCACTTGTTTATCCATTGAGTAAACCAGTGGGAATTTGTTGAACCATTCTTCTTCATCTTTCTGCCAGTTGGTATGGTCATTTTTATGTACTAAGTTAGTGCTGATCATTTTTGCCACAAGCCCCGGAGTTTTGGCCGAAATGAGTGTTGTGTATGGCTTTTGATTTTTGAAGATGCAACTATTTCTAGAAAGCCAAATTTGCCAACACATGACAGAAGGGATGCATTTCTAGGTTCTCATAATTGTGGATTTACCTTTTTTTGCATATGGGTAGACTTTTCCCCAGTTTCTGTTTAGAGTTAAGAGTTGTTCAAAGTTTTCAATAAGTGGTCTCAAAGGACTTGTGATTTGTCGCCAACAATGCTTAGCAAAGGTGCATTCTAGGAATAAATGTTGGTTGTTCTCCTCCTCATTGCGGCATAAACAACACATGGATGGCCCTTGGATCCCTTTTTTCTTGAGATTTTCAGCAGTAAGAATTTTTCCCTTCAAGAGAGTCCAAGCAAAAAAAAATTATTTTAGGAAGGCATTCATTCTTCCAAATTGTTGATCAAATGTTTCAGTTTTCATGGTTGTTGTTTGATTGTAGAAGTTGATACCCATCTTTCACTATAAACTTCCCTCCGCTAGGATCCCATACAAAGCTGTCTTGGGAGAATTTGTTAGTTGGGGCAGCTCCAGTCAATGTAATTTTCAGTTCAGCCCACTGGTTTTTTAAGTGATTTGGAATATGGAGGTCCTTCCAGGAGGACCAACAGTTTTGATCCCAGACCGAAATATCATGGAGGGAATTTAGTCTTTTTGCCTCCATCCAAATTTTCAAAGGTCTGAATTGCTGAAGTTGGCTTCTTGGCTCTGATCCCATTATTCTATCTGTCCATAGATTTATATCTTTTCCATTTCTAGGAATCCTTGAAATATGATCTTTTATTTGAGGAATAACCTTTTTGATGAGTCTCCATGCTTGAGTGCATGGTCTTTCCGCAATCAGATCAGAGAGGATTTTTGAATGTCTTCCATTGAGGTATTTCTTGAGGAAAGCCTCGACCCACTAACTACCTTTTTCCACAAGCATTCTCCACACAAGTTTAAAGCCCATTGCGTTGTTTGTTAAACTTGGGATCTTAATAGATATGCCTCCTTTATCAAAGGGGAGGATCACCTGCTCCCAGCGAACCAAACTAAATTTTTTTGTGTCTTGTTTCCTTCCCTGCCAAAGAAATCCTCTCATGATTAGCTCCATTTGTTTATGAATGCTGGCTGGAGCCAAAATAACAACATACTGATAGATGGGAAGGGCTAAGAGGAGAGCTTTAATGAGAATGGTCCTACCCGCTAGGTTTAACCACATTATCCCCCAGCTTTGAAGGTTCCCTTTCATTTTTTCTATTTGCTTGTTCCAAGTCTCGGACTTGAGCACTTCTTTAGCAAGCGAAAGACCAAGGTAGGAGAAGTGGCTCCAGTTCTTTTGGATCGGGATTTCAATGATTTGAGCGATCCTTTGCAATACTTGAGGCGAGACATTCCAAGTATATATTATGCACTTTTTATTATTAAGTTGGCCCCCTAAGACAGCCAGGAAAGAATCAAGGATTTTCTTGAATCTCCTAGCTATTAAGCTCGAGGCACCTCCAATTAGAAGAGTGTCGTCAACAAAGAGAGAGTGATTGATTTCTTTTATTCCTCTCACTATGCTTATGCCAGTTATCTCCCTTTTTTTCCTTTGATTTTCTAGATGTATGCTTAGAGTTTCCGCCATGGTGATGAAAAGGAAGGGGGAAAGAGGGAAACCTTGTCTTAAACCTCTGGAGCTTCGAAAATAGTGACTGGACCTTTCGTTGATCATAGGGGCAATCCACATATTTGAAATGCATTCCATTATGATGTTGATAAATTTATTAGAAATTCCAAACTTCTGAAGAACAGCCACAAGAAATTGATGGCTTACCCTATCAAAGGCGTTTGCCATGTCAAGTTTGATGACCATACCTTTTTCTTTTCTTTGTAAATTGTTGTGGATGGCCTCTTGCACCAGAATAACATTGTCTGTTATCTGCCTTTTAGGGACAAATCCTCGTTGATTCTCTGAGATGAGAGTGGGCAAGAGCTTTTTCAACCTGTTTTCCAGGATTTTGGTGACAATTTTATAGGAGACATTACAAAGAGAGATGGATCTATAACGATCAAAAGAGAGAGGGTTTGACTCTTTAGGAATGAAAGCCAGATGGGAAGATTTTGTGTTTTCTCCCATCTTGGTTTTTTTGAAAACATTTTTAACCATCCTGATAAGATCTTTCTTTATTATGTCCCAGTGAACCCTGTAAAAGGCAATGGTGAAGCCATCTGGCCCGGGAGCCTTGTCCGGCTACATACTCCACGTAGCTTCTCTAACTTCTTCCTCATAAACCTCCTTTCACAAGTCGTTGTTTTGCTGCCCACAGATTTTACAGTCCAGAAGAAGTAGAAAATCCACGTTGTCCATAGGCTGGACGTTAGCAGATAAGAGGGATTTAAAGTGGTTATGGGTTGCTTCTTTAATTTCCTCTTGCTCTCTTAATTCTTTCCCTCCAGCAAGGATTTTGTCTATTTGATTTCCAGCTCTTCTGAGCTTGAGATTGTTATGGAAGAAAGAAGTATTTTTGTCTCCCGCTTTGAGCCAGAGGCATCTTGATTTTTGTCTCAGCTCTTCCTCCTCAATTTTGTTTTGTTTGTATAATTCCATTAAAATGTCTTTCTCCTGAACTTGCTCTTCCTCTGAAATTTGTTGGCTTTCCTTTTCCTGGTTCCATTTTTCCAATTTTTGTTGTAACTCAATTTTTTTGTTTTTCTCGGTTATTGCATTCTCTTTTGCCCATTTTTTTATTGTTGTTCTTAAGTTTTTTAATTGGATTCCCAAACAAAGTGAGGGGATCCAATAACTTCCATCTCCCAACTATCTTTGATGATCTTTCTGAAGTCCTCCTTGATGTCCCAATTTCTATTGTATTTGAATGGAATTGGCCCAAAATTTTCTATTCTGTCAAGTTTCGAAACCACAGGTTTGTGGTCTGAAGTTGTGGCATGTACTATCTTGCTTTTTATGGATGAGAATTTTGCTTCTATACTTTCATGAATTAGGATCTTGTCTAGTCGTTCTTTGATATTATGAGTTCCCACTCTTTTGTTGCTCCATGTAAATTTTGCATTACATGGCAGTATATCAATGAGTTTATGAGCTTCTTTTATTTCTTCCAGAGCAACTCTCGATGGGTCACTGAAGTACTTTCCTCCCATCTTTTCTTCAATGTTCCTTATTAGATTCAAGTCGGCTCCCATGACCATCTTGCTTCATTGGCTTCCTTGCATCTCTGATTTAACAGAGTCCCAACAATAGGCTTTGTCCCTGTAATGATTTGGGGCATATATATTTAATACTGTGAATTTTTCATTTGTAAATTTGTTTTTGAGATCAATTCTGACCCACCAGTGAGTTGATTTTTGACTGATGAGATCCCATTTTCTCTTGTTCCACATTGTACCTATTCCTCTTAGGGCTCCCAATGAATCTGTCGTTGTTCCTTCAAAGCTTTTGTGTTTTTTAATGAATTTTTGAAAATCTTGATTTTACATTTTGGTCTCTTGGATCAAAAAGATATCTGGCTCTTCTTGACTAATGATATCCCGGGTTGCATTGGATTTTAGAGAGGAGCCCAAGCCCCTCTGTTCCAAGAGACCAAAATCATTACTTACTTGATTTTTGGTGCACCCCACTCTTCTCATTTGTCTTCTCCACACTTCCTCTTTGTTTGGCCAGAAAAGAATCCATCGGTTGTTGAGTACCTATGGCCATTTCTTTAGCTGTTATTTCATCTCTTATTTCTTTGCTCGATTTCCTGCCAACTTTTTTTGGCTGCTCTAAGGTAATGCTTGTTTCTTTGACTTTGTTTCTTGTAAGGATACGGTCTATGGTGGGAGGAGGTGAAGGAAAATTTTGAGAGGGAGAGTGAATAACTCCTAAGGCTTTGTCTTGAGACGGAGATTGTGGGGATGAAGGCTCTTCTTCTTCTAGAGATTTGAATGGGTTTGAAGTTAAAGGAATAGATTGGGTCAAGATGGTGGGGGGGAGAGGGGGTTAAGGCCTGATTTTCTTGGGGTTGCTTTGGTTTTGGTGTTATATACCTAGGGGGGATAATATGGGGTACCAAGGGAGGTACCCAAGGTAATAATGTAATAATGGGATGGGCCATAGTAATAAATAAGGTGGTTA